>OY757925.1:21139695-21199695 GCA_963585895.1 Sepioteuthis lessoniana | reverse complement strand
CGATATAACGGAAATAGCTATTAAACGCTAATTAGAATCCTTCAGTAATTCATAAATAGAAACCTGGACCGATGTTACAATGGAAACCCAACTGTTTCTTGAATTGTATGGTATAAGGTATAAATTTAAAACAATTTTTTACCCATGTGATTTTACTTGTTAATTGAGAATTGGTAGAGTACCAATTCTCAGGAAATTAATATTGAATATTTCACAAGATCCAAAAGCTTGATTATTTAACATGAACAAATAAAATTAATGAACAGTTTCATGCTCTTCAGTGATCCTTTGCCAATTGAAAAGGGTCGAAGGCTATCCGTTGCACTTATATATATATATATATATATATATATATATATATATATATATATATATATATTATAACAGTGTATGGTTGTCACAATCACACTTGGTGGTTGTGTGGCAGACCAAATGCAGTATAATTTGGAGAGTGCTCAATATCTGTGATAGACCTATCATATAATCATCATCATCATCATCATCATCATGTCATACTATCAGCACGGATATCCCTGACTCTTTCTCACCACCCTTCTCTATTGTCCATTGCTTCCAGCTGGTCTTCAGAGCTGTTGTGTGCAGGTTCTAGCTGGTCGTCCAACCTTTGCTCGTCCTTGTGAAGGGGTCCACAGGAGTATGTCACTTATGAGTTCGTCCCTACTTCTCCAGCAGTGTCTCGCATGTCTGGTTCGTCTAATTTGGATAGTTTTCGTGTTGGGTGGTAAGCAGCCGTACAGCTGCTACTTTATGGGATGCTGCCTCCAGGACTTGTTCAATATTGCTCGAAGCATTCTTGTGTAGTTGCCGTCAAGCTTTTTCTCCATACATTTAGTTAGCGTCCATGTAGTACATCCATACGGCAGTATCGACACGACGGCTGCTTGGAAAAAAATGTGTTTCATTTTATCGGTCAGGTCTGACTTCCATATGACCGATAGGCTATCGATAGCTGTTCATGATTTCTTTTGTAAGCTTGAAACCGTTTTCTTTCATTTTATCCATAGATGTTCAAAGTACGTAGTCAAGACAGATGATAAAGAGGTATAGGATCAATGTGTCTCCCTGCAGTACGCTTGCTACAATGTCGAAGTAGTCTGTGTCTCCATCCGGGGAACAGACTTTATTTGGGTATGCCGTAGGTGAGTAGTATTTGCTCCATCTTTCCTCTGTGTATGGAGTCAAAGGCCTTGGCGAAGTTGACAAATAATATTGTCGCCTCTAGTTTTTTTGCACGTACACCTTCAACGGAAAGTCAAAATTTGTGACATCGTGGATCTATTCCTACGAAAGCCATTTTGGTTCTTCCTAAGTATCTTCTCAATTTTGAGTTCTATGCAGTTACGAAGCAGAGCATTGTATATTTTGGCCGCTAAGGATGTAAGGGCTATATCTCAGTAGTTCTTGGCTAATCTGAGGTCACCCATTTCAGGGAAGAGGAGGATGCATCTCTTTGTCCATCTGTCTATTGGGTTTTGATTATATACGGCATTACAGTGTCGGGACAGTATGTGGTCGAATTGCATGGTCTTCCATACTTTTGGGGGTATTTGGGTTTAATAACATGGATGCTTATCTGTATAATGATTGTCGTAATAAGACGGCATAAAACCGATGGTCGCAAATAAGCATCCATGCTATTAAATACATATAAAAACTATATATATATGAAGATGGATATATATATAGCTATAGATATATAGCATAATATATACACTCTTCACTCCTTATGTTCGGTTGCCGGACATATTGGTGTCCGAGAGTTGGTGGCAAAACAAAATTTTATTTTCATTTCTTCATTTTGGCACTAGGTTTATTTGATCAAGAATTATCTTATGTCTTGAAATTAAGCAAGTCAATTCATAGTATGTTTATATTTTTTATGTAGTAGTTTTAAAGAATCTTTTAGCGTACGGTCCTACCGAATATGAACAAATTCTATACAGCTCTATTTGATCCATAGATGGCACCTTAACAGGTACTACTGCTGCGGGTCAGAATGAATCTGGGAGTAATGGATATGAAGGGGTACTCCACACTCGCTAGATTTTCCAGAACTTGAGCCTCACCATCAGATGCAGTTTTGAGTCATACCCACGACAATTCCTATTTTCATAGTATTTTGTAAATATTTGTGTATATAGGAATAAAATTATCTCAATGATTACAGCTTTTTCTGAGAACTTACTTAATAAAGTTAGATCAACGGCTGATCGTGAATATTTATTAACTGCATATGTTTGATATATATTCCTTGCGTATATACACCCGCCCACACATAAACACATAAATGAATATAGAATTTGTGCACGCACGCGCGTGTGTGTAAAATACTTGTTTTTCTACTGATAATAAGTAACAACTTGAACACATTAACATAATACAGACATCAAGAAGAAAATGTCCGGTTTTTAAATGTCTTCGCCTGGAAATTAATCGAACCAAGTGGTTTCTTTGATGGAAGCCTTGCTCTGCTTAAATGCGGGCACGAAATTGATTACTGACGCGCATGCGTACATTCCTCAATAGAGCAACAAAGGAAAGGAAAGATGGAGATTATGTAATGATTATAGAAGAAGGTCGATATACTGTGCCGTGGGTTAAGCATGTTAATGTGTATGCTAATTTGGGACATGTTAAATTAACAACATGAGAAAATCATGAAGAGTGTCATTTGAAGAAGTTTACAATATAAGCAGTTAAAAGAATAGAAGAATTTTGTTTTTTAATAAGGATTTCAAGTTGAATCCTAAATTTTAACTGTTCTTATCTTTCTCTCGAGATCAATCTATTTAGGTCTATAGCCTTGTTGGAAGGGTTTAGAATATGCTGAAGGTTAAGACCCCATCCCAAAAGGGGTGTCTTGGGTATGACACTAAATTGTATCTGATGGTGAGGCTCAAGTTGTAGAGATCTGGGGCCTCTCTTCATTGCCGTTACTCCCATGTCCACTCTGGGTGCAGTGGTAGCGCCTGTTAGGGTCCCATCTATGGATCAAATAGATATGTTAAAAAAAGTATTCGTATTCAATAGAAACGAGTGCAAAAATCAAAAAGCAAAGTAAAAAAATCTCTTCAGAAACAACTACACAAAAATATAAATATGAACGTGCAGTGAATATAGTTCCCAAAATTCAAGGCATAAAATAAGCCTAGCGGAGTTAAAATGCCATTAAAGTCAACCAACTAATCAACTAATAAGTTGGCATCTATCTATCTATCTATCTATCTATCTATTGATTATACGGGAGGTGTATCGGTTATCAGCACAGAAAATGAAATCAACAAACTGAGATCAAATTCCAACCACAGCTGTTCGTGTTCACTTGGTAATTTAAGAAAAGCTAGAGATAAAATTTTAAGACTGACTAAACTATCTAGCCAGCACGACAGGGTAAAGCCTATTGGTTTGGTTTGGTTTGGTTTGGTTTGTTGGGTTTTATGGCATATCAACCTTAGTAGGTTATTTAACGCCAAATCAATTTTTATGTAAATAATCTGTTCTATTGAAAACAATTCAGTTTAGCATAAGTACACGGTTTAATTGTCAAAAACAGTTCCATTTCAAACTATTCAAGCAGTTATATGTAACAATTCAGTTAAGTGTAAATACAGTTTTAATGTCGAAATACAGTTCTATTTCAAATAATTCAGTTAAGCATAAACACGCAGTTTAAATGTAAGTACGGTTTAATTGTCAAAAACATTTCTATTTCAAGCTATTCAGTTTACTCAAACAATTCATTTTAGCATAAGTATGCTGTTAGTTCTATTTAACCCATAGATAGGGCCCTATCAAGTGCTACCACTTCGGGGTAGAGTGGATCTGGGAGCGATGGCAATGAAGGGGTACTCCGCATTCCCCAAAGCTCCAGCACTGCTGGAACGTCACCATCAGATTGTTTAGTGTCATATCCAGAACACTCGTTGGGGGGGGGGTTATTACCCCTCTGCAGAGGTGCAGTCAGTGTATTCTACAGCCCCAGCTTCATGTTTTATAGAACTTGGCAACAACCTTAATCCTGTAATAGACTGAGTAAAAAAAAAGTTATGTTCATATGTATCTTTACTATCATCTTTGAACTAGTATGCATTTATCCAGCCCTTTCAACTCTCGCAGGATGTGACACAATGTCAATGTCAATGTCACAATGTTTGAATTCAGAGTTTTCATTCTCCTAGACTAGTTGCCAAATCCAAAACTAAAGAACCAAGTCTGCCCTACTATTTACCTATAGCTAGGGGCAGTTGAATTCATGCTTTACCAAAGACATTAGACCAAAGTGAACGCAAACATCCTCGTTCAGGATAGAAGGAAACTCAAATCTGGTTAAATTGTCATTATAAATTTATTTCGGCGAAAAATACCATTAAACTCTCCGTCTCATCAGATGACTCCTGGATAGGCACTTTAATAGGGACAATCCATTAAGAAAATTTTTTACAGTAAAAACTAGTTACTCTTGTACAAACAATATGCATAGTATCTTAAATAAGCACAACAGGGGGTTACTAGACGATTTACAAGGAAATAGTAGGGGACCAGATGTGGCGTCTTGTAACTGTAGAAGTAAAAGGGAATGCCCCTTGGGCGGACGATGCAACTCGAAGAACGTCGTATGCATTCCCCCCATGGAACATAATAATGATAAGGGGAGGGTCTATATAGGTATCTCCGCTGGGAATTGGAAGCAAAGGTTGTATAACCACGGACATTATTTTTCCAGTCCACGACTTGGAAACCAAATCGTTCTATCAAAATATTTTGGAACCTTAATGAACAGGGGCTAACCCCCCAAATAAAGTGGAAAATAGACAGGCAATCTTCAAACGCAAATAAGCTTCAATGGCAGATTTAACTTGTGCATCGATGAAAAAATTAGTATAATTAATTTTAGAGATCGCAGACTACAGTTAAATGAACGTAACAAATTTGTTTTTAAATGTAGACATAAAAGTAAATTTAAATTATCCTGACTGGGGGTTGACGAGGCTCTTACTGTAGATAGTAGCAGGGATATTGATGCTTGATGATTTTTATTGGAAATAATAACATTTGTTTCAGTAGTTGATAGTATCATATGATGGGGAGATTAATGTAGAGAAGGAGATTCTTGGAAATTTAGATATTAATTCAAAATTCGGGGATTTAATTTCTGGAGTTGTTAATTCCCTTTGAGCATCTGCCGAAAGGTTTATTGTTGTTGTTGTTGTTGTTGTTTTTGCTTTATTTTTTCAAAGGAGGAAGTCTAAGACCCCATTAGCAAAGGGAATTAACATATGCATAAGAAGTAAACGAAAATTATATGAAGATAATCGTTTAGTTTACAAGCTTACATTAATTCATAAAATTTCACCGGCGATGAAAAATCTAGCATATGTTCAAATTAGGATGGGCTAATTTGCAGGAATGCCCTTTTTCTGGTTTCTCGATTTTTCTAATTCTTTATTGTTTTAACTCCCTTTACTTTCATCAGAGAATTTATATATTTTTTTTCTATACACATATATAGACTGTAATCCAAATTAAACGTGTGGAGTCATGTGATGCGACTGAGAGTATAATAATATTCCTTGCCGAAATAAATTTATAATGACAATTTAACCAGGTTTGAGTTTCCTTCTAATTGTATTATACTCTCTGTATGTATACTCTCTGTATATATAAACCTGGATAGAGAATATATAACAATAGCCATACATCTAGCACTCCCATAGATTTATATGAAATTCCTCATATATTCTTTACGCGAATAATCCACACCCACTGTCTTCGGACGCTAACTTAATATATATATATATATATATATATATATATATATATATATATATATATATATCAAACGTTGTCATTTTTGCTATGATAACTTTCCTCTGTATCAAAATCACAGTCGTGTTCCTTTTACAATGTTTTAAGATTTTAAGCGTAAATATATACATATATATACGCTCATAGTAAAAATTACAACTTTTGATATATATATATATATATATATATATATATATATATATATATATATATATATATATAGTAATAATTGGCCGGTTCTAATTGATGAATGGGGATAATGAGTCGGGGATTATATAATACAAAATTCAATAATGTTATTGGTATATATATATATATATATATATATATATATATATATATATATATATATAGTGCAATTTGATGGAGACTCAAACTCAGTTAAGTCGTCATTATAAATTTATTTCGGCGGAAAATATTACTATACTCTCCGTCTCGTCAGATGACTATTTACATGCTTTTCTTGAAGTTGTAGAACAGCAATAGTCTTAACAATGTAACATATGAATGCAATTTTTATTCATATACTTGCATATATATAGGTATATGAATACACACACACACACACACACACACACACACACACACACACACACACACACACACACACACACACACACATACATACACCTACATGTATATATAATCCTGGGTATAGTTATTATGAAATAATAAAAGTCATCATTTGTTATCTTTCATAATCCTTTTAAATCTTGAAATTATTTTTATTTAGCTTTTCTCAAGTATTTCAGAGAAGCTGCAAAACTCTCTTCAATTCTATAGCCTTTGTTTATTCCTGGCAGAGTATATAGTATTATAAAAGTAGAGAAAAGCAACACAACAACCAAACTTTTCTTGGGAACAGCTGAACCTGTGAGAGTTAATGCCCTTTCAACCGGGCACCTTTGTCAACCGAACAATACCAATTTGGGAAATTAGGATGACCTAAGTGGTTAAAGGATTCATCATCTTACATTGATTCGTACTTCAGTCGCTCTATTACGTTCACTTTCGGGCAAATACCATTGGGAAAGGTATGAACCCCCTTATTCTCCCTCCAGCTATGGGTAAATAGTAGGACGGACTAGGTTCTTCAGCCTTGGTGAGGCAACTAGTCTAGGAGAAGGAAAACTCTGAATTAAAACCTGTTAAACTCCGCTTAAAAATTGACCTTGTGTCATATCCTGCCCGAGCGGAGGGGTTGGTAAATAGTATCTTACATTGATTAGAATAAAAACTGCTCAGAGTTAACTTATTTCCCTGTGGACACAATCATCCTCTAACTTAGCTTAGGTGTCAATTCACTGAGTTTTGAATTAGTCTCTCTCACTCTAAGAACTCGGTCTTTTCTTGCTGTCAGAGAAGAAGCAAAGTTAGGACGGACCTGTTTATAAATGATGCTTAAGTGGACAGGAAAAAGATGTTCGGTGCCAATTGATATATCTTAACATAACTTTATATATATATATATATATATAGAGAGAGAGAGAGAGAGAGATGAAAAGGATAAGATTGAACGAAATGAAATATACCGATGAACGATACATAGATACAATCTAGCGATGTTGATATATCGATCTACAAAAAATACGCTATGTGTGAAGAGAATCAAATAGATCTAAACAAACAGTGATTGACAGAAAACTAGAAATCGATGTCTTCAATGTACACTAACAGACTCAGCTGCTTCAAAGAAGCAAATAATGTCTTCATTTAGCGAGACAGATCTGAAGTGTTTTGACGCGCAACAAAAGAAAATGGAAATATAATTATATTTGAAATCATTTGTTATTTTACAATTTCTATTGTCAAGAGCTCAATGTCTAAAAAACAATGGATGTCTTGTTAATATGAATAAATTGTATCCAATAAGGATGAAACGTGAGCTGAATCAACAAGACAAATAAACATTTATCGAAATGTAAGAGTTTCAAATATATCAGTAATATATACATATATATATATATTGTTTACTAATATATATATATATATATATATATGTGTGTGTGTGTGTGTGTGTGTGTGTGTTTGTGTGTATGTTTGTGTGTGTGTGTGTGTGTGCACATACGTATTGGGTATAACTTCCCACCTCAAGAGCGGTCCTTGCTTTTGTCTAATACAGCCATAGTGTATAGGTAGATTTTGATTTCAGTAAAATACCCTACTCACATTGTGTTTCTGTTATCGAGCACCGAGACTGTCTTTTTTTGTCTTTTGTCATTTGTAATTTTCAAAAAGAGGAAGAGTGGGGATGTCGTTTTGGTGGTCGTTAGGACTGAAGGAAGATGGTGAAAGGTAGAGATAGTGAGGAAGAGTGAAAAACGTTCGGAGACTACACAAAACGGATGACGTCAAAATGAGACCACAATTGTAACATTGCACACACACACACATACACACACATACACAAACGTTATGAGATAAGTGGAAATTTTGCTATAGTTGGGAAATTTATTCCTGATTTAGATCACAGCCAAAATAACTGAAAATTTAGAAAATGATTTTGAAGGTAAATATGCCGTTGGGATATTGGTGTAACATTATCTTTCTATTTTAATTTTTCGACTTTCTTCTTATTCCAGACTAAGCTAAACTTAGGAAACGCAGCCTACATTAATACATAGGAATTAAAGATAAAAAAAATAAAGCAAAGTAGGAAAAAACAGAACAGAAAAAGGATAAAGTATCAGTGTATAATACTTGGATTGTTTACCTTATCAGGATCAGCAGATAATGAGTGACCAGGTAAACATAACTTTGTAAATTCTACTTAGGTAAGATAAGAAAGAAAAAGTAAAAAGAAATGGAAGTATCTTCTATCACAAAAAATATTTAGAATCCACAATTGAAAAAAAAAAAAAAAGAAATTGGAAGAAGGATATTCAAAGGGAAAAATGCACTTACTAAATTAAATGAAAATGGTTCGCTAATATTAAAAAAGGGTATTTGTTTCTGGATAAAAGAACTGAGAGAAAGAAAAAGCAAAAAGTATCGACTTAAATAAATAAACATTTTCAAAAGACACCAATGTTAGACAGTCTGGCGAAACACGATATGTTATTTCATGCAGCGTTCATCCATCTGTATTCATTTGGCCCGCCAACAACAACAACAACAACAACAGACAATTGTGCAACATTTTAGACGGACACCATCCAGTTCATTGCATTTTTGCTTCAGTTCATAGTGATTGTCTTTGTGTGGAACTATTGACACTTCATATCCAACTCTATGGCGAGCACCTCGGCATATCTGATTTTTTGTTCTTGTTTCAGTTTGTTTTTTGTCTTTTCCTTTCACTTCTTGCTCCTTTTATTTCGTCTTTCTTTTTTCTTTTATTTATTTTTCTTTTCTTTACTCTTTTTCGATTTCTTTCTTCAATTTCTCCTTAATTCAATTCCCTTTTTCTTTCTTCTTTCTCTCTTTCGATTATTTTTATTCATACCTTCTTTTCATTCCTCTTCCATCTTTCTCTTCTTCCAATTTTCTTTATATTTCTTTGAATGCTTCTTCTTCTTCTTCTTCTTCTTCTTCTTCTTCTTCTTCTTCTTCTTCTTCTTCTTCTTCTTCTTCTTTTAATTATCCTTCTTCATTTCATCTAGCATCTTTCTGTCCTCTTTCTTCCTTTTTCAATACTTTTCTTTTTTATACCTCTTCTTTCGATTCCCTATATATTTTCTTCTTTCAATTCCTTATTTTTTTTAAATTTTAAATCTATTCTTCCTTTTTTCAATTTTCCTTGTTCTTTTTACTTTTCTCCTTCTTTCACAGCGTTTTCCTTTTTCTTCTTCTCCCTATTCTCTTCCAACTGCTTTCAAAAATTCATTTCATATTTATTTTATATTTTCTTCATCTAGTCATCTATTCATTTTTTCTTTAAAACATTCAACTATTTCCTCTTCTGTTTTTCGTTTCTTTTTTCTGTACACTTTTTCTTTTTCCCCCTGTTTTACTTTCTTTTCTGCACTGGCAGAATTGGTTTTATGCCAACAGTCGATTATATTGAACGATTGATTTCAGTAAACTGTCCACTTCCCATTACCCACTGTCTCCTCCAGTCGTACCACATGTACATATCAGGTTGTTATGTTAAAACAACTGAATGACTTTAAAGGCATATTGACATGTACAGGGGTAATAAAGCACGAGATACCTATTACAGTTCTTAATATACTTTATACCTCCTTATCAAGAGCTTCAAGATTGAACTCAGCTGGTCAACCCTTAACAAAATCTTCAACTGAAGATGAAAACTAAAATATCATAAAAATAAAGCAAGATAAAATATAAATAGTGAAATGAATTGGAAAAAATAAATTCCACCTTCCTTGTTCTGTCAAATCTCTCAGATATGCACATACAAAAGATTGCAACTGTTCCGGGTGGCTTTAATTTTTAAAATTGCGTACATTTTTTTACACTAGTGAACTATTTCAGCTTTACTCTTGATACCCGGCATTAATGGTGCATTGTAAGGATCTATCTATGATTTGTAACTTATAAGTGAGTCTATCGTATGTAGTATTTTTGGTTTTTTGTGCAGATTTACATTTCTGGGTTCATCTCAATATCAGTGACCCTGAAGGACCAAGTCTCACTTCATGGCAAGTATTCTTTCCAGATATTAAATCAAATATAGCCGGACATATGACCTTATGAATAATTAAGAAATAATCTAGCCTACTGTATTAAGTACAGCTTTTAAATCCTTGCTGGTTCTTTAAAGAAAAGGGATTTTTTTCTGCTCTAAGCATTTTTTACGGACGTAATATTACACACGTTATCAAAAACACCGTATTTTATCTCATGCTGATGCAAACATGGCTGATTGAATGTCAAACATTATACTGTTTTATAATTTAATCTAGGTTTATGATGAACACACGCATTATTGATATATAAAACTCTCGTTAGATCTCTTATAGAATATTATAATCAGATCTGGGATCTAGTATCTAGACATGGAAGTTGGAGAGCAATATTAAGATTAGAGATCATACAAAAAGTGACAAAAATAATAAAAAGAGTAAAAGATTACAGTTACAGGAAGTGATTCGAGAAATTAGGATTAACTTCTTTACTAGAAAGGAGATTTATAAGTGATCTAATTGAAACTTCCGAAATAGTTAATGGAATTTCTTATTATGGTAGAAATTTTTTAACATTTCTCCGCGAACTGGAAATTTACACTCAAAACAGATGAAAAAAATTAAGTCTACTAACCAAATGGATTCTTTGTTAATAGAGTAATATATTTTTGGGAACAAATTGCCTTATCAGGTTAAAAACAGCAGTATGGTAAAATCAATTAAGATTAAATTGGATGATTTCAGAAAAATGGTAAGAAAAAGAATTTATGAGAGCACTTTTAGGGTTTATCCGATGAATTACTACACAAAATTTGATGCGTGTAAAGGTATTGAATCAATAGAAATACGTTCTCGGCAAAGGTTCTTCTTCTTCTTGGTTTTTAAAATTTTTAAAAAGATTGATGTGAGAAGATAGTAAACAAGTGGCGTAACAAACAAACAAACAAACAAATAATAATAATAATAATAATAATTATTATTATTATTATTATTATTATTATTATTATTATTATTATAGCACATTAACGCAAAGAGAGTATAAGACTAGGCGCGATTTGGTGGGGAAGATGATTAACTGGGAATTGTGCAAAAAGTTTAAATTTGTCCATACGAACAAATGTTATATGCCCAACCCATAATCCATCCAAGAAAGTGAGACGCACAGACTTCTCTGGGATTTTGAAATGATAGCGAATCATCTAATCTCAGCCGGACGACCAGACCTAGAGATAATCAACAAAAAAGAAAAAGAAAAAGAAAAAAAAAGAGAAGCTGCCGAATAGTGGACTTTGCCGTTCCGGCTGACCACAGGGTAAAACTGAAAGAAAGCGAAAAGAGAGATAAGTACCTAGATCTTGCTAGAGAACTGAAAAATTATGGAGCATGAAAGTGACGGTGATACCAGTTGTGATTGGCACGCTCGGTATAGTCACCAAAGGAGTGGAAGACTTGGAAATAAGAGGACGCGCGGAGACCATCGAAACTACATTATCGGTCAGAATACTAAGAGGCCTGGAGACTTTCAAAGACTTTGTGTCACTCAGAATCTACTGGAAAACCAAGAGCTAACCCTGGAGTGAAAAAACACTCAAATGAGTAAAATAATAATAATAATAATAATAATAATAATAATCTTTTGTATGATATTGCATCATGAATTATTCACTGATCACCCAATTCAAATGGAAGAAATAAACTGCAACTTGACACGTAGAGACGTGGTTCGCTTATAATGCCAATGAATATATTGAATTTTGCATTATTCTGCATAACTGCACATCAACGCACACACAATTGTCATCGAATCTCAAAGAACCTTAGCCCAGTCAGCTGGGGCAGTAGAATACACCGACTGCACCTCTGTTGAGGAGTAAGATTCCCGCAATGATTGTCCTGTGGCCCAGTTGGTTGGGACTGTAGAATATACCGATTGCACTTCTGCAGAGGGATAAGACTCCTTCAACAAGTGTCCTGGATATGACACTAAACAATCTGATGGTGAAGCTCCTGTAATGCTGGAGCTTTGGGGAATTCAGAGTACCCCTTTATTGCCATCTCTCCCAGGTCCACTCTGGTCCAGAGTAGTAGCTCCTGACAGGGTCCTATCTATGGGTCAAATCGAACTAAACTGTGTAATTGTGCTAAACTGAATTGTTTGAAATAAACTGTTTTTACATTTAACGGTGTGTAAACAAAAATTATACATATGATCAACTGAATTGTTCGAAATAGAACTGTTTTTACATTTATCTGTGTGTAAACAAAAAACACTGTACTTATACTAAAATGAATTGTTTGAAATAGAACTGTTTAATTGTATAAAGAGGATCTGGCTTTAAATAACCTACAATGGTTGATATGCCATAAAATCCAACCAAACCAAACCAATCTAAGAACCTTAGAATTGGTTAATTATAGAATTGATACGGTAAGTCTAGGTTTTCTAAACTCTTTGTGTTTTCAGGTTTCATTTGACCAACTGGACAATCTTGACATAAAAAGACTTTGGATAAATCCCTTTCCCCCCAATACTTATTTCTCACCTACAAATTTCTTTAATTTTTTTTTATTATCATATTTGATTCCGTCTGTTTACTGAAATTTGGTTGAGTCTGTGATTTCTAATGAAATTGTCCAAAATGATATTTTTCATAATCTCCAAATTTTCTTGAAAAAGTTAATTTTAGAAATTTTCCAAAATTTGCCCTCTCCGACTCAAGTATGATTAAATCTACGCAGATGACTCAAGTCTTGAAAGGACTTTACCATTGTTTTTTTTTTTTTTACCTAATTTACAAATTCCATGGTAAAATGAATATTTTGTAAATCCACTAGATTTGATTAAGCACACCTGCAAAAATTAATTGAATTTCAAATATTCTACGTAATAATATCAGCTACAATTTCGCTTAAATTTTGACTTAGTTATTTCATCCTGAGAAATTTTTTTATCTGTTTTAACTGACGTTTTTTCACTGGAGGTTTAGTGACAGCAAGTATCCTCATATCTCCTGGACTCTTTTAGGTAATTTTACAAGTGCTGTCATGTGAATGGTCTCGATTCTTCCCTTCGAGCTAATATATTTTCCATGCTCTCAGAGACTGTTTGAAAGGCCCCAACTATGGGGGATCATCTTCATGTTCTATTGCTTTTCAGCTCTTAGGTAAGATCTAAGGATGAGTCCAGCTTTTTGCAATTTTTCGCTTTCACGCTATCGTCAGCTGTTACATCCAAATCCACTGGTTAATAAAAACTAAGTCTATTCTTCTAGCCAGGGTTTGAGGGTCCATTTGTTTCGAAAAGTCTAACAATAATCATTATTATTACCATTATTTTTATTATTATTAAAACACAATGGCCAGATTTTTCTTGATAATAAGCAGTGCTATTATCGCTGAGACTGCTGCAGACCGGAAGTAACAAGACTTTTTACACGAGATTTTGGCTTGTTTCCATCGCCCACGTTCGACATAAATCTCTGTATGTTTTATTTTGGGAGCAAGACAACAATTTTTAGCAAATCCTAAAAGAATCAAAGTACGATCACGAGAATTTGAAAAGCCTGTCTTGTCAAGAAATATCTGTCCAGGATAATGTTGTATCATCATTATTTTACTCCTTGCGATTTTTTCGCGCTGGCATTAGTTGGTGATCTTTGTGACAGCAAGTCTCCACAGGACTCCAGGTCTCCTCTCAGTATCTCAACGATGCCGTAGTTTGGATGGTCTCAATTCTTCCTCTGATTTCTAATTATTTCAGTTTTTTTTCCAAACCTTTACGGAACGTTCCAAGCGCATTAATTACAATATGTATTACCGTCAATCTCATGTGCCACATCTTTTCTTGTTCTCTTCAGAGGAGATTCAACTTTTGTCTAGATATTTCCCTTTTGTAACCATGTTAATGTCTTTTTGAGTGCTATCTCGTCAGTTTGTCTCTTGAAATGTCCATACATTTCTTTTTCTTCCCATTTCTGCTTTCTAGTTTGTTTTTTGTTTTTTTTTTGTCTGATCAGATGTTCTGAATGCTTTTATTGGCTGTCGTAATTAGTCTTTCTTAACTCTTTTTAATGTTTTCTTCGAGTCCTAGTATTGATGCATCGATACAATCTGCAGTTCTGGCGAGTCCTCTTCCTCTTTCTTTTCGTAATACTGTCTATGTCATCTCTTGGATGTAAGGCCTTGGGCATCATTATCAACGTTCTTGTTCTTTGGTCCATTTGTCTGAGTTCCCTCTTTGTCCATTTCAAGAAAGGTCCTAAGTATCCGAGTATTTAGACTGCCTAAGTGTTTATTTCTTTAATGAGATTTCTACTGCAGAGCTTGGTTTCGGGGATGCTTTTTGAGGTATTGGTTTCTTATTTTTTTCTTCATCTCGGCTTGTTTGATGGTGTCTGCTTTCAATTTTCTCAAGTACTTGTAATTTACCTTTTCCCCTAACGGTTTAATGTTTTCCTCGTTTAGAAGGTCTATTCCTTCTGCTGTTTCTCTTTTCCCACTTTTCATTATGATACATTTTTCTTGGCCAAATTCCATTCCTGCATCTTGGCAGAGCGTTCTTATTGTTTGCGGCAAGGTTTTAATTTTTTTTTTCATTTTTGCAAATACCTTTATATTATACGTGTACATAAGGGGGTTAATTTTTCTTGTGATTTTGTAAATTTGTAGCCTCCTAAGTTCGTATTCAAATGACATCATTGGTATAACGAGAGTGAGTCTCCTTGAAAGATGCCTCTTTGGATTTTTACCTTTGCTCGGGTTTGACCACCCGCTATCAATTTCACCCTCCAGTTTTCCACGGGATTCGCGATGATGCTTATGATTTTGTCGGATAGTTGTACATTTTCAGACACTATCATTCAAATTTGGAGGTGCCCGTGGTGTAGTCGTTATCGTCGTAGGAAATGGACACGGCGATACGAGTTCAAATCCTTGACGAGACTGATTGCATTTCACATAGCACTAATACCCTTGGGGAAGGTATGAATCCAGTTATTCTCCCTCCAGCTATGGGTAAATAGTAGGACAGACTAGGTTCTTCAGCCTTGGTTAGGCAACTAGTCTAGGAGAAGGAAAACTCTGAATTCAAACCTGCTAAACTCCGCTTAAAAATTGACCTTGTATCATATCCTGCCCCAGCGGAGGGGTTGGTAAATAGTATCATTCAAATTTGCGGGATTATACCATTAGCCATTTTGTTATCAATCTGTGTCATGGCTACATTTTTCTGCTTTGTTTTGACTTCTTTGAGAATGTGTTGGTCTATATATAGTAGGTAATATGTTCCTCTTGTTTCCCAAAGACATCTTTTTAGTTCTTTCGGAAAAAGCGTGCAATTTCTTCTCTTATCTGTGCAGTCGGGATTTTTCACCTCCTAAGTAAACACATCATCAGTTGCTGGGGATAGTCCCTTTTAGGCGGTCTTTTTTGGATCAGGGTTGTTTTCCATTTACTCATTCATTCCTGTATACTTGCTTCTAGGCATTTACTCACTTAATCTGTTGCGGATGGATGTCAATTTTTAAAACAGGATTCGCTCAATGCTATCATAGCCTGGTGTTTTCCAATTTTGTATTTTCTCGACTGTTGCTCTAAACGATTTTAGGCGTATGTTTGCCTCTAAGCCTTCTTCATGTTCTTCTATTTTTTTTTTTCATGTTATTTATCCATTCGGAATTTCAGTTATATTCTTTCTGTTTCCATATTTTACTCTAAAATTGTTTTGTTTCCTTTGCATCTAGTTGTCGGGTTGTCCTTGTGGATTCTCCATCGACTTGATTGAGTTTTCTTTCGTTGATTTGGAATGTCCTGTTTTGTTTGACCCTATCCCGATATCTTTTGCGTCTCTTTTCTTTCACCTAAATCTTTTGATTTATTTTTACCAGTTGTCAGACTTATTTGCGGTTGTTTTTATTTTATTCCGTTGGGTTTTGTGCGTTTTATTTTCCTTAACAGTTTCGCTAACTGCTGCAGTTTCTTTATTTGTCCTTCTATCTTCATTTCCCATCGAGGTTTTGCATTTCTGTTTCGATTCCTTTTGGAGATGCCTATTTCATCACTGACTAGTTTTGTTCATGCATAGATTAATTCGTTCAGTTCAGTGACGTTGTTGGTTGTGATATATTTCAATACTTTATTCACTTTTTCGGTCTCTGACTTGACTTTTTCCAATCCTGATTCCTTTGGAATGGTGTTGTAGTCTTCTGTTCACTCCTGATTTTTTTTGTTAATTCTACATTTTTTGTCTTGCGTTAACATTGATGTTGTTTTGCTGGGTTCTGTGATGGTTTTTGTTTCAATATTTTGCGTTTCAATTTGTTCCGAGGGGGCGTCTTTGACTATATACTCAACGATTTACCTTTGCCTGTTCTTCCTGTATCTTAAGGTTAGAAAATCAACCTTTCTTTGATATAAACCTTACTTCATCAATAAATCTTTTACGTATTAAATTTAGTGGATTCTGCCTAGATCTCCACCATCCATTTCCTATATCCTCTTTGTGTTTGATTGCTTTTAATATTGCACTGGGTTACGTTTTTCTTATTTTCTCTTGACTGTTTTTCTTATACTGCATCTCAGTTGAATTGCTGTTTTGGTATTAGTTTGTGTACTTGAAATTATAACAGGTAACATTCGCAGGATGTCGTTCCCGTCCCCTATATTGTATATTAAAGGAGCACATGCAGATCATGACACCAAAACCAGTTATTTGGGTCTCTTGTTGATTTGAATTTGGATTTAGTTACGTCGATTTTCATGACTAGTATAATTTAGCTATACCAGATCCAGGGGTTGATGATTATTTATGCTGCTGTCACAAATATATCCTGGTGTTTTTTCAAGAAAGAATATCACTTTGCTGGCCACAAAAAACATACTTACACCTTTAGAATTCAGAAGTTTCGTTAAAGTCAACAAAATCATTCGTTTTTATAAGATTGTGATTTGGGGTTACATCATTTTTTATACTTTTTCAGGTGCCATTTTTTAAATTCTTAAATTGACCGAAGTATTCCACATAAATTTTGAAACCTGTCATCAAATTCCCCCAACTTAATCATTATATCATTCCGAAATATAAATGAAATTGAATGACAGTGAAAAGCTTTAGAATTTGATTTTTAACTTACAATTTGGAGTCAAAAATTCGAGTTGTCTCGGCGGTATGCTTTCTTTGATTTAAAGCAATTCTTCGGGTCGCCTTTATTATTATTATTATTATTATTATTATTTGACTTTCTATTCCATACAGTCCTCAACAAGATATTCATTTGAGACCTGAAATTAGTAAATATTTTCCTTTAGCAGTTACTGAGCATATTACATTGACAGTTTTGTAATTCTGATGAGCATGACTTCAGATGAAAATGGATATCCTGGGATTTGCTTAATGTATGTTTCAGCATTCGTCTATATCATCCATAGTTCTCCTATGACTACTGGAATTCTGGTTGTGACTAGTTGTTACATTATTTCAATTTCTATTTCCATATCATTTTATTTTGAAAGTTTATTAACTTCTTTTACTGAGATATTTTTAATCAGGCGAGATCATCATATTTGAGATAGCATTTATATTTATTGAAATATTTTATTACTAGATCTGGTCTATTGGTTTGCATAGTGTAGTGGGTATATATGTTAAAGTCTTAGAGTAAAATAATATCTTTACTTTCAAGTTCTGGAGGTGTTTTTTGTTCTTATCTTTATCTGTATAGGTTGAACAGTAGCTTTATGTTCTCAAGAAAGGATTGTCTTGCCTTGTCATGCCTATATTAAAATTCATTTTATGCCTATATTAATATTCATAAAGCAGCCAGATATTAGATACTCCATAGTCTCATCATACAGAAACGACATTTTGGATCAGTCTGTTCCTTTAGATATGTGACGTAAGATCTTTTAGCTGAATTTTTTTTGATAGATTAGAATATTGGCTTCTGTTTCCGATTTCATCCCAGAGCTCCGCGACCACTTATGGGTTTAGTTTTTGTGGGGTCAATAGCCATGTAAGGGATTTTTTCCGTGAAGGTTTTCAGGTTAGATCCTTATTTTTCTTTTTGCCAGATGTTTTTGTCTTTAAGTTTTTTGCGTCCTAAATTATTTTGATTTTACACTTACTGATCTTATTTGAATTTTGTTTTTTTTCTACTTCTCGAGTGTAGCGTTTTTCTTGATTCCTGCTATTAAACAATCTTTAACATCCGATTGTACGTTAATACTCGGTATCTTTCAAGGTCAATGGTTGTGGTCTTATATGGGTGTTTTAAGTAGATGTTCTGCATCCATCTGTTCTTGACAGGAATAGAGGATCTGCATAGGCTTTAAAGACGATTCAAAGCTTTCTGGTGTCTCTATTCTTCATACTTTTTATCGCGTCATAAAGCTTATAATATGCTAATTGCATCCTTTTTAGGGGGAAGACCTTCCCCACTAGCAAAAAACACTATCCTACATATGACACTAAACTTTGGTGGTGAGGGTCGAGTTCTTGAATTCTGCGGTGTGTGAAGTTACGCTTTTGTTGCTATTACTCCCTGGTGCACTCTGACCCGGAGTTGTAGTATCTTTTGGGGTTACATTCAGTTAGATCTGTATGGTATGGTGTCTTTATTGGCATATCAACCTTCGTGGGTTATGTAATGCCGAAGCTATCCTTAGAGAAGAATAGCAGTGATACTATTTAACCCTTTGCTGGGAGAATAAAGGGATTGATACCTTTCCCAATGATATTTGTCCAAAAGTGAACATAATTGCGCGATTGGAATTCGAACTTGCTTACTTCTAAGCTACAATCCAGCACTCTGGCCATTACGCCCCTAGGTTATTGAAACCATTAGACTCCAAAATATCTTTGTTAATAATAGTTATTTGAAACTTGAATTATTTACGAAGGTTTATTATTAGTTATTTGAAGTCGTATAGTTAGTTGAAACACTTGAAACTTTATAATGGTTGCCTGGTTTGATGGTTCGTTGGTTTTACTGCATGCCAGCTCTTGTTGGGTTATTTTATGTCAACTATATAATCGTGTACAAACCATTAGTTTCAAGTAGAAGTACTTAAAATCATATTAGTGCATTCAAATTATTTGTATTATTAAAAGTTACTTGAAACTATAATCTTTTGTTTGAAAACATGTAATTTTTTCCAAAAAAAAAAAGACTGACTTTGTCGTTAAATAATCCAACAAGGGTTGACATGCCGAAAAATCGACAACAAACCATCGAATTTATCACGTTAAAAATGTATTGTTAAGGTCATTCAAACTAATTTTTACATTTTGTTGCATTTTGTTTATCGCTTTTACTCTTCGAAAATATTTCTGTCTGATTTTATCTTTCATTATTGCAAATTGGCTCCTTTATTCTTCATCACTTCCAAAATATTTCTTCTTGATTCTTTAGGAGAACCATGATTTTCTTTTTTTAAGTTTTATCAACATTGCCAATACCACTTACTCATTCCCCAGCTTTAGGGGTTGTATTAGCCCATTTATCTCAACAAAATTCCACGATGTTATCGTATCCAAACATGCCCTTTAGTCGATTGCTATTTTTGGTTAATGCATTCAGATCATCCATGTAGAACAAACGAGTAATACATTTATCCGATATGTGATATCCACAACCTGCATTATGTAGTTTGTTTCGGAGGTATTTTTATGCAATAAGAATTGAAAGAGTCTCTCCTTGAAATATTCCACTGTTGGTCTGTATATTATCAAATCTGATTTCACTACTAAGGTAGTTGAAGACTGAGATAGATTTCCATTTTTTCATCGTTCATTTTTAAAAAGTTAATAAGAGGAAGTAAATCTTTTCGTAATTCTTTTATTTTCTTACACTTTTTATTCTCTGGGAAAATGTCATTTGTTTGAAGGAACTGATACATTTTTCAGGAATTGTGAGTATTTTGCATGTTGTGGATAAACATTTAGTAATTCTCAGTGAGTCATCAGTTTTGGGGAGTAAATAAGTAAATAACTTGGGGAGTAAATAACCTTGTGTTAGTTTATCTAGAGTTTTGCTTGAGGTTATTGATTGCATTAAAAACAGATTTGCCAATAAATTGTGAATAGAAGAAAAGCATTCAATCAGAAGTTTTGTATTTTTTCTTGCGGATTTTTATTTTACTTATTTTCTGAGTTTTCTTGTAGTTACTTAGCATCTATATTAACTCATTTCTCTTACATTTCGTTGTATTTCTGGATCACTATTATAATTATTCTTATGTCTCTATATCTTATTTTAGACCTTTCTCACTTTATGTAATTTTTTTCCCTGTTGGCTTCAATGATTTTTCCTTCTTTCTGTAAATTTTCTTGTTAATTTTGAAAGTTTTGTTAAGTTTCTGAATTTTTTCCCTCATAACTCCTATTTCTTTGTATTTGTAGTCGGATTTGTTGTTTTAGAATCTCATTATAGTTGATATGCCGTTTTCATTTTTCATTTGCGCTTCATCTTTTATAATCTCCAACTGTGATACTTAATCTAAGACTGAAATTTTTGCTCGAAAACCTTCAATCGCTTTCTTTATTTTACTTCGCCATAGCAGGACTTCGTGTTTATTTTATTTTTTTCGACTGGCTTTTTATCTATTTTTATGATTGATTTATGACTATTTTAGCGAAATATATTCAAATTAGTGTTCTTTACCGATAAAATAAAACGCATTTTTTCCAAGCAGGGGTCGTGTCGATACTGCTATATGGATGCACTACATGGACACTAAATAAACGTATGGAGAAAAAGCTTGACGACAATTACACAAGAATGCTGCGAGCAATATTGAACAGGTCCTGGAGGCAGCACTCCACAAAACAGCATCTGTACTGCCACCTCCTTCCATCACAAAACTCTCCAAGTTAGACGAACCAGACATTCAGGACACTGCTGGAGAAGTAAGGTCGAACTCATAAGCGATATACTTCAGTGGACTGCATCACATGGACTAGCAAAGGCAGGACAATCAGCTTGAACCTATATACAGCAGCTCTGTACCGATACAGGATGTAGCCCTAAAGACCTACCAGGAGCGATGGACGATAGAGACGGGTAGCGAGAGAGAGTCAGGGAGATCTGTTCTAGCGGCGCGACATGATGATGATGATGATGATGATGATGATGATTCTTTACCATTTAATTGGCTTTTTTCTATTTTAATAATTCCAATTTTACTCTTCTTATCTATCTTTTTTTAATTCCCTGGCGATCTTTGCTTTAATTTCCTTAAGTAATCCTTCGTGCGCTGTAGCTGGGGCTTAAAATACGCCGACTCTATCCCTTGCCGAGGGGTAAGATCCTTGCCCCAAAAATATGACATTAATTAGCATCTGATGGTCAAGCTCCTGGTGTTCTGAAGAGTATAGAGTAACCCTTCATTGCTATCACTCCCAAGGCTACTTATATCTGGAGTGCAAGCATCTATTGAGGGTTCCATCTATGGGCCAAATAAATCTGTTTGACAATTATTCGTATTTGATAGAACCGTGTGCAAAAAAACAAACAAAAAACAAACTCTTAATACACGATATAGATATGAAAATACAATGAACACCGTTTTCCAAAGTCAAAGCATAAAATAATCCTTGACAAATTGAAATGCCGTTAGAATCAATCGATCAATCAATCAATCAATCAACTACCTCTTTTTTTGTGTCGTTTTCTTCACGTCTTAACTTATTTTATTCCATCTTGTTCTACTTTGTCTACTTTATGTATTGTGTTTATTAATCTTTGAATCGATCATTATTTAGTATATCAAATTTTCCTTTTAGATATCTAGTATTTTCATTTCTAATATTCTTTTATTCATAATTCCGTTCAGTTTTCAGTGAGCTCTGCGTCAGTCAGCTGTTTTTTAAATCATATTTCTGATGAAGTTTGTTAGTTTATTTATATCTTATACTGTTGTTCAGAAATTTAGTATCGATACACACCAGTATCGATAGTAAATTTTTACGTATTCTATACGTTTGGTGATATATGTTCAGCATAGTAGTATGGTCATATAACTTCCTTATAGTTCCCTTTAATTCAATTTACCATTATTATTTCTTTTAGTTATTAACAGGTGATGGCTGAGGTGGCCATTATTTTGAATCATTGACTGACAGTGTACATTTTGTATATTTGGAGGAAAACTACCAGTAATATATTTTCGTCTTCAGGCTATTTTCGCCCTTAGGCACCCAACCATTTGTAAACCACGCACTCGTCGATATAGGATAAGATTTTTCTTAATTTCCTTAATGATTGTAATATTTCCATTTTATCATTTCAGGCAAAGAATTTTTTGTCCATGATCATCTTTTTTTTTTCGATGGAATTCTCCAAAATATGATTTATCTTATCTATTATAAGTTGTAAACAATATTATATTGTTATGAAAAAATAAACGGAAACGCCATATAAAAAAAAGTCGGATGTTTATTAAAACGACAGGAAAATTATTATTTTACTCCTTACAAATTGTTCTCCCCAGCTCTAACTGATGGTTTTTAACAGAAATTTTAATGATATTTAGTCGCTTTAGGTCTCCAGGACTCTCCTAAGTATCCTAACCGATTTTACTTATTCTGTAGTTTGAATGGTTCAGTTCTTCCTTTCATCTCCAGTTTATAGTTTTTCCCATATTCTTGGAGACTGTTGCAATGGCTGAAATGACCAATGATATCTCCGTCGCCTTTATGATCTTATTCTTTTCAGTTCACTAGCAAGGTCCTGGTATTCATTCAACTTTTCACCTGCCTCCACTTTCACCTGGTGGTCTGCTGTCACCCCAAAATCCACTAAATGTCCTTAATTAATGTCCATAGTTTGTCCCTTAAAGTAGCTATATAACTGTCTTTCTTTCCATTCTTATTTTTCTAAATTGTTTGATTTTTGTTATCCTGTTAGTGACTGCTGTAATCAATTCATGTGCTTTTGTTTATATAATCTTTGAGTCCTCGTTTTGTTCCATCCACGTAGTCCTCAATGATCGCGAGTTAATCTTCCACCTTTTCTTATCACATTGAGTCTATCACTGTACTCTCTTGGGTGTCAGACCTTGTGTATAAACATCAATTTCATTGTTCTATTGTCTATCTCATTACTCCCTTTTCCTGCTTAAGAAGGGTCCAGAGCATCTTACAATTAGACTTCTGCGACAGAATTTGGTGTCAAGACGATTTTTCATTTTTCTAAGGAACTTCTTTTTTGCTTTTCTTTTAACACCGTTTACTTGATAGTGTCCACTTCTAATATTCCAAGAAATTTCTAAATTTTCTTTTCTCCAAGTGTTCCGATGTTTTCCTGATTGAGTAGTTTTATATCTTTTTATCATAAGCATAAGGTAGCTTTTATTCACAAGGCAGATGCTCTTGGAAAGAAGGTGTAGGAATGAGATATGCGTATGTAGTGCAGAAGATTCAGAAATAACCGGAAAAAAATCTGTATATTAATCAAAAGATCAACTATCATTCTTTTTTTTTCTTTTAAAGTATTGAATTGATTGTATGAATCAAACGTGGAATGTTCACTTTCTATAAAATAAGTGAAATACAAAACTATTAAAGGTTTGTTCTTCAAAGAAAAGAAATCTAATAATGCAATGACATTATCTAGATACAAATCAAGGGAGGTAAGTGAATTGACCGTGCAATATAAAAATGGATTTCAAAGATCTTATAATGCATGAGAATCACGCATGCGCGTAGGAAATTTGATTTAGGCAGATTTCATTTAAAAACTTTGTCATAAAACAAATGTTTAGACGGCACATTATATATATATATATATATAGAGAGAGAGAGAGAGAGAGAGAGAGAGAGAAAGAAAGAAAGAGGGAGAGAGAGAGAGAAAGAAAGAAAGAGAGAGAGAGAGAGAGAGAGAGAGAGAGAGAAAGGCGGGGATTATAATCTAAAATATTGTTTCAGTTTTGGTGTCTACGATGTTCAAGTAGTTTTCCATTCCAGCTGTAATAGCTGACAGAGAAGATTGTCAAGGAATACCAGTTATAGAAAAGATGCAACTGACGGTGACAAATGGAATCAAATAAAAGTGCTGACAGATTTGCAAAAAGAAAATATTCATAAACACTAATTACTAACTATGCTGTATTACAGGTACCTGTTTATGTATGTATGTATGTATGTATGTATGTTCAACGATAGATAGATTGATAGATAGATAGATAACGTGTTATGTTTTCCTCTTGATTCTTATTATTGTTGACGCCGGTCAAATTGTGTTTGACTCAACACTTATATAATTGATCACCACTGTTTCACTGGCGGTCGGTGTCCGTGAACTTTGATGATTTGATCCTATTAATCGGCTCAGTCGGACAATACGGTGACTGGCATCACGTCACACTTGTTTGCGCCTAAAACAGAAGTGAAGGTTTTATGGCCGCTGGGAAGTCAAATAAGTCTTTGTTATTATGAACCAATGGACCATGGTTAAAGAGCTGAACCGTGACTTTGCATTTTGCCTCTTGGATTAGGAGTATCAGACCAAAAATGTTGCTATTCACAAAGAATTCAGGAGTCATGCTTTAAGGAATCCAAAACACATTCATGTCTTTCCTTTATGTTTATTTTTATTTATTTTTGTTTTTGTTTTTCTTGCATGTTTTTATTTTTATTTTTACTTCTATCGTTAATTCTCGTTGTTCCGTTTTCTTTCTTTCTTTCTTTCTTTCTTTCTTTCTTTCTTTCTTATTTTCCTGTCAGTTTTGAATCTTTTCTTCATCTTTGCTTATTTTCTCTTCTTTTTTTTCTTTTTCGGATTCCTTCAATTTTACCATTTCCAATTTCTCCTGTTCATTTCCTTCTCCCATCTGTCATCTTCCATTTTTTTCTTTCCTCTCCTTCTCTTCTTGATATGGAAAATTCAATTCGCTTTTATTATCAGATTAATCATAAAATAAATTTGCAACCAGAGATAAAAATAGAATTTATAATGAAAAAGAAAATCGAGTAAAATTTTATTCAGTTTTAAGACGGGTTAGGCAATGTGGGTGTCTCCAAAATTAACCTTTAATTAAAAGGAACGAACGAAAGAGTCGATTGAAAAAAGAAAAAGAAAAGAAATACAGCTGGTTAAGCATAGAATAAAATGAAAGTAACGTAGGAATGGGAAATGACAACGCGAGACAAAAAATGTGAAAATCTGATGATCATGAAAAGAAAAAATGTGTTAAAAAAGGAATTTGGAAAAATATCGATTAACATGAAGATTATAAGACAATTAAGAAGAAAAACAGAAAGAATGGATGACTAAAAGAAAGAAAGCTTAAAATTATTATTATGGGTTGAATGAGGCGGCAAAAAGGCACTGGGGGCTATACAGGAGGTTAGATTGAATGTAGTTCGAAGAAAAAAGAAGAAAGATAAAATTTTAATTAAAAAAAATAGATAACGCTGAAATAAAAATTAGAAATTGAAGCTGGAGAGTAAGACCGAATAAGACAAGTTGGGGGGAAGTTAGAATTCAATGAAAATGAAAGAAATAAAAAATATTTCAGAAATAACGTTGGGCCTGTAAGAAAATATGTTGGCATGAACAAAGGAAAAAACTGAATCGGATGAAGAAGAGGACGACAAAAAGAAAAAGAAAACAAAAAAAAGCATTGGTGAGAACGAATGAAAAAAAAAGAATAAACACGGGAATGAAGAAAAGACAGGAGTTGAGATGAAAATGAAAAAATTGAAAAATGACAGCAAGAAGATTATGTCTGAAAGGAAAGGTTATTTTAAAAAGAAAACCCCGACGGTAATAATACTAAGAAGAAAAATGCAATAAAAGAATGAAAAAGGAATGAAAAAGGAAAATCAAAGAGTAAAAAGAGAAAGAAGAATAAAATACTGAGGGTGTAAAGACAAAGAAAGAAAGAAAGAAAGAAAGAAAGAAAGAAAGAAAGAAAGAATACACTGGGAAAACGAAAGAAAAGATGTAGATGTGTTTCATGGCTAAAAAAAGAGCGCAAAAACTTTCAAGTCTGATAAAAAAAAAAAAGATGAGAACATGATTGGATTGAATGGTTGGCGGCGGTGAGGGTATCGAAATCGAGTATCGAAGTCGGGTATCCATTTTCACTGTTCCTTCACCATCAAAAATTATTTTGTAGCCTGGAAAATAAGTTTATTGCTTGCTAAATAATCCAAAATGATTATAGTCTGTCTTCGTAGGTCACAAAATTTACAAAACCATTAAATAAAAAAGATAATAAAATTTTAAGACAATATCCAAATGCTTAAATTACGGTGTTTGAAATAAATATAAGTTCGAAGAAGAGTTAGGAGAAAGGAAAATCATAAAAGTCGGAAATGAAGTGAATTAAAAAGATTAGACACAAGAAAGAGAAGAGAAACTTTTATTGTAAAGAGATGGAAAAATTATTTGATAAACAGAGATGATATTTACTTTGGTAATGGCCTCCTATGACACAAATTGCCACAGCTCGACATCAGACACCAGTTTAAATAGACTTAATACAGAGGTGAAATAGAAAGAGGAGGGCGAAGAAAATGAAATTGAGGGTTTTTTTTAAAGGAACAATCAGTTACTGAAACCAGACGAGTCATTTATTTCTATTTTATAGATCTTCGTCAACTCAAAGAAGGAAAACTTAAAATATTTTACGGGAATTTCTTTAATTCTCATTTAGCTTATAAATCTGATTCCAGCTTGAGCCTTCATAAAGATGGCCAAAAATATGTAATCACAAAAGAATCATCAACTGTTGAATGATTAATAACAATTAATAAAGAGCCATTGGCCTAATGAGTAGAGTGTTCGCCAATGCTCCGGGATACCGGGGTTCAATCCAAAGTCGAGTCATACCAAAGACGTAAAAAGTTGTACCTGATGCGTAACTGTGTAACACTCAGCATTATAAGGTACGTATCAAGGGTAAAATGGAGCAATCCAGGGAAAGGCATAGCGCCCTCCCCTACACCTCGTTGTAGTAGCTATTGAAAAAAGAGCCTTCGGGTCACCCTCGACTTATAATAAGCCTTTAATTTATAACAGACCTTTACTCTAAGGCTTTACTCACTTTGGGTACCCCACAATTGTTGATTAGTATCGTAAACATTTAAGATATGGAATAATAGTTATTTTCTTATTCTTATTTCATTCTTTCTTAATTCAGTGGTCCAAAAATGGATAGGTTGGAAACATTGTGATAAAAAAAAGCAACGTAAAAGGAAGAAAACAAATCAAAAATATGAATACAGGTTGATAGACTTTGTAAAGGTGACAGACTGACAGACAGACAGACAAGTGAACTCATTAATATAAAAGATTCCATAAAATCTTCAAACGATTGACTGGAAAAATACATAAGAAAAACTAATCATAAAAATTAAATCCACATGAAAGGAAAACAAAAAGCGAAAAAGGAAAGTCGAAAACGAAAAGTCAAAAATCGGGAGACAAACAACTGTACGAATATTTTTGGAGAGAAATTGAAGGAACTGTAGATTAGAATCCATGGACTTTATCCGGCAGAATATGTTGAATCTTTACTAATTCCAACGTAAAAGAATGCTGTTATAACCAACAATAAAAATAGTTCTCAAGAGAATTGCAAATGCTGACTATGTGGGACTAGAAACGAGACAATCAATAGCATAATAAGAGAATTCAGAAAGTTTCTTAAGAAAGAGTATAAAAATGATTAGGTTGGAAGTATGATTCTCTAGGAACTGTATAAACTGCAATTTGATAGTGCAAACCAATATATACCATACACCAAGCAGAGTCAATTAGAGCATGAAAGCAAAATGTTCAGTGTCTTTAAGATTAAAAATGATCACCCAATCCTGACCAGAAACCAGATTTAGTCGTAGTGGACAATAAATAAATAGATAAATAGTTGTCAGATGCTTGATTGTACTGTTCTAATGTATAATGAAATTAAAATGAAAAACTTGATAATTATATCGGCATCATTAGAGGACACAAGAAACTCTGGTTTTAGGAAACTGAGACTAAGAAAAAGGCTTAAAAAAATTGCTCACGTAGTTGCAAATTTTGAAATCTCTACTGGAACAACAAATGCCTAACATTAGCAATAAATTTATATCCCAATTCTTCTCTATGGCAACTGGGGAAACATAAAACCGGAATAGTTTCTAGGGTGAGAAAACAAATAAATTGATCGATGGATCAGAAAAATTAAGGTGGGCGCACTTAACGTTCAAAGTTTTTCACCTTTTTGATCACGCCGATAAATTATGAAAAGAGAAAAGAAGAGAAATAATTGATTATGATATTTGTTAAGCCATAATAGGACTTATAAAATATGTACAACAGAAAATATAAGTGATAAGATTAGAATGCACCGACTGCATCACCTGCAGACACTAAATGCATCAAATGCAGAGAGGTAAAACACCAAAAGATGGAGATGACCTGGATATGACATAAAACTTAAATCTGATGGTGAGATTATAATTCTGCTAGTCTGGGGAGTGTGGAAGACTCTGACTCGGATTAGTAGTAACCTT
Source organism: Sepioteuthis lessoniana (assembly GCA_963585895.1). Classification (NCBI taxonomy): domain Eukaryota; kingdom Metazoa; phylum Mollusca; class Cephalopoda; order Myopsida; family Loliginidae; genus Sepioteuthis; species Sepioteuthis lessoniana. The sequence continues at coordinate 21,170,778 of OY757925.1, read as the reverse complement.
TAAGGTAAAATAGATCTGTTTAAAATTATTTGTATTTGATTGGACCGTGTGCATTAACACCCTTTTAAGTAACAACTATAAAAATAATCTAAATATTAACGTAGAATAAATACAATTCCCTAACCTCAAGACATAGATGGGTTGACATACAGCTAAAATCATCCAATTATACAAACGAAAAAAAGACAACTAATGAGGGGTGTGTAAAGGGAAAAAAGGAGAAGATAAAGAACTTTATAAAGAATTCATAGAATAAGTCGTGACTGTGGCGGACAAAAACATCGGACATCTAATTAGCGAAACAAAATCTTTTTTCGTGTCAGTCTGGAATAAATGTATTGGAAATAGTTACGACAAAGTAAAGATAGACACAAGGCAAAAAGAATTTCCATATCTTTGAAACGAGACTGGAAACCCTAAATTCGCCAAATGGAATAAAGTAGTTTGCATCAAATATTTCTGACATGAGTTAGACGAAATGAATATGTATCAGAACACACAAAAAGCTGTACCGGAAAAAGAAAAAATACTTTAGCGGTGAAACGTTATGCATTTGTATCTTATGAAGTGATGAAATGTTCGCTTGCAACTCTCAAAAAGTTGTGTAACCGAGGAAAGATTAGAACACGATTGTTATTGCATTCATTAATCTGAGATTCTTTCGATGATAATCGATGCCAATGATAACTTTGACCGTTATAGATTTTTTTTCTATTTTTTCCTATTTTTTTTTAATGTAAAAAGTCAAGAAAATATTGCAAGACTCCTGTCTAATCAAACAAAATTCACCAAACAGATTCCATTTACTGATTGAAGTATAACGCGGAAGGATATCAAAATTTGCCTTCTATCGGCCGTGTCACGACAATTACTGTGACAATCCACTCTAGAAAATTAGTTCCTCGAAGGAAGTTTCAGTGCGTTACCGCCCTTTCAAAATAAAGTATGACCGCTAAAATATTTTATGACATTTTCCTAGCGAAATGAAATGTCTAACCTGTTCGTCCTTGCTCTGAAGTCCTGATAGATAACTTATTATCTAGAAGATAGCATTCGACAGAGTAAAGAAAAGATTTTTAGATTTTATGCTTCTACGACAAGCACAAACGCCCACATTAATCACACAACACGTAAACGCGTGTACACATCTCGGTGTGAGTGTATACAAAAAAAGCCAGTGAATATTTAATCATTTTTAAATAACTTCCTCTCTGTAACACAGAAAGCATATTTACTTCGGGACAACGAGATTTTCTTGTATTAAGTAAACTTTCAGGTTGCACGCACGAAAAAAATCAAATGGACATTTTCGTCAAGTAAGGACATAAATTATATATATATATATATATATATATATATATATATATATATATATATATATATATATATATATGTATGTATATATATAATCCGAAGAGAAAATCCAATTTGAGAGCTCAATGTCAACAGCTATCGATGTATATTTAATTTGGGACTAAAAATGCATCAAGTGCAGACCCAAAATGCATCAGGTGCAGACCCAAAATGCATCAGGTGCAGACCCAAAATGCATCAAGTGCAGACCCATAAGTTATTTTTATATAAAAATGAAAATAAAAATTAATTTCTTTGGTGCCATTGATGACACAAAAGAAGTTCTTCGAAAGAATTGAGCTCTCTGGTAGCCGGTTGGGTATGAAAAAATGTAAACAAAGGCTGCTGCTGCTGTTTGCTAAATATAAAATACCTAAAAATTCCCTTAGCCAACGTAGTCCGCTTGTGGCCGTGTGGTCTGAAACCTTAGTCTGTCGTAAAGTTGGACGGGTTTCGATTCCGGCTTCGAGCGTCCTGCGTGTCTAGCCACATTAAAGTGTTCTGATAGAACGAAACCGTCTGTCTGTGGATGACTATATATAGATGGAGAGGGGGGGCTGTGTAAATATATAGACAGAAAAAGATACACGGTATTTATCCATGTAAAGGTTAATATTTTTTATATATAAATTTTGCCTCATAATTCTGTATGTAATATTTAAGGTGTAAAATGTTTTCTAAAGATGCCGTATAGATGGAAGAAATAACAAGTAAATGAATGTTATAACTGATAGAAATTTGTAACTCGTGTTGGGTTTCCTTCGTCCGAGCTTAATTCACAATTTTACTGTCATGGCTAAACACATGTTCTAAAGCTTCTTTCTCAAGATGAATTACTGTTACATAGACCGAAGTGGATAGTAAGATCTATTGAACTTAGATAAAGCAAAGTTCATGTATTTTAATCGGGATCCTGCCATCTCCTCATTAAACTGAAAGCTTCTAAAATTAGAAGACTAGTTCATAGCTGTATCTTGTCTACTGAAAAAACTATCAAAATACACCAAGAAAAGGCATGGAATGCTATTGACAGGTTAACGATCATATAGAAATCTGAATTTTCTCTTAAAATAAAACGAAATTCTTTCAAGTTGTAGATATCCCCGTACTATTGTAACTACACAAGAATACTGTGCACTATTCTGAATAAATCCTGGAAGCAGTACCCCACAAAGCAACAACTGTAAGGTCACTAAAATTCCATCTTACAAACCATTGAATTAAGACAAGCAAGACATGTTGGGCTCTACTGGAGTAGTAAGGAAGAACTTATAAGTGACTTTTTTCCTATGAACTCCTACACATGGACACACCAGAAGTGGCCGACCAGCCAAAACTTGCATTCATCAGCTCTGTGCGGACACTTAATACTGTCTTGCCCGAATGTCTAACAATCAGTCTAAAAAGATTTTCTACAGGGGTTATTTATTTAAAATACAATGAATGTGAAACTCACCGTCTAATATTTGCTTATATATACATGCACACACACACATACACACACGCACATATATATATATATATATATATATATATATATAAATTCGAAAACTTATCTCGTGGCACTGAGTTTCATGTTAAAAAAATGGGGAACGCACTCATTTTTTTCCAAATAAATGAGTTTTTACTGACGTTTTGGCTTTTTAAACGACTGACACTAGTTATGCCACTAAATTTCTGTATATATATATATATATATATATATATATATATGTGTGTGTGTGTGGTGTGTGTGTGTGGTGTGTGCGTTGGGGGTCGTGGTTAAGTAGGTCATCAATTTAAACAAATATCAGCTTATTATGACTAATTGTACAAGAACAGAATCAAACGTAATATATAGGTTTGTAATTTTTATGGAAAGTCATGACTGCTTAAAGGGAGCAAAATCCAGACTATTTCTACAATTGCCAAAGAAGATAATGCATCTAAGAATATAATTTCCAAATTCTTAAAACTTTATAAATGACACTGGCTCCTTTAAATCACATAAAACACCAAAGCAGCCACTTTAAGTGACTTCTCCTCAAGATTGGCCGATTCAAAAATTCTCCATGGGGAAGGGGGCGTTTTGACTCATCGGGCTGATTGGCTGGTGGGTTGATTGGTTGGGTTTATGGCATATTAATCTTTGTAGGTTATTTAATGGCAAATCCTGTTTATATGTATATTAGATTCATGATTTGTAAACAAATACTTTGTAGATAACATTTTAAAGAAGCCAGAGGTCATTTGTTTGCATACAATTAAATGGTTTCAAGTAGTGTTATATAACACTAACAATGTAATTTAACATCAGCCATTTGTTTGCACACATTTAAATTCTTATACATAGGATTTATAAGCGAAGTGTCCGTAGGTTTGGTTTAGTTTTATATGATATCAATCATTTTAGGTTAATTAATGTCAAATTAGGTTTATACATATATATTACATACATATGGCTTGTAAATCATTTTGCTTATAACATTTTTAAACGAACCTGAGCTCATTTTTCTCACACAGTTAAATGGTCTCAAGTATTGCTATGCAACAGTAACAATTTAAGATCAGTCATTTGTTTGCACAGATTTGAATAGATAAACATGTTACGTAAGAGATTAGTTAGTCGGTAATTTCATTTGGACTTTTTAGTATATGATTTGTAGGTAACATTTGAAAAGAGATTGCGCTTATCCGTTTGCACAATTAAATGGTTTCAAGTAGTATATCTTCTAGATTGATGTTGGCAACTACGCGGCAAGTGTCACTATTGGATCAATATCAATATCAATACCCGAGTGCCCGTCCAGCCCAGTAAGGACCAAAGTGGTGTGTTGCAAGTTACTTAACCACTCGGTTACCGGGCTAAGTACTGCTCAACCACCAGGATCCTGTCCTTAAATATCACGGGTCGCCACCTACAGCCAACAGGTGGCCTCGTCGAGGGGATCTTACCCCTCTGCAGAGGTACAGTTTGAATATTCAACTGCCCCAGCCGACAGGGCGGTCATCAGGAAGAGTTGCGTTTCAACTAACCAAGGAATTTGACTTGAAAGTATCTTCGTAAACATTTTCACATCGTTTATGTTAAGCGGGGATTCCTACATTTTTTTTTTTTTGCCGTCAAGACCCTCACTAACAAAAAGAACCAAAAACTCACCTTTGCAAACGAATACGTTAAAAATTGGGCAACAGTGTACTTTGTAGAAAATAAATTTAATTTGGTTGTCTCTGACTGCATGCAATATTTCAGACAGCATAAAGATAAGATTACCTCCTAAATGTGTGAAAAATCAATTAAATTCAAAGGTGGCAACGTATTGTTCTCTGGTGTTGGCTAACTCATTCGTTACAGGAAAAAGTAAATACTGCTGCGTTTAAGAATATCCTTTAACAGTGTCTTGTTCCCTTGTTTTTTCCCCAGGAGTATTTTATATCACCGGGCTCATCTTTACGTAAGATCATACTCCGTGTCATATGCAAGACCTGTAAAACAATTCACCGATCAATTGATTGATTGATTTTAACGACTTATTTAGGGTTTAGGAAATCACGTTCATATTTACATTTGTTTAGTTGACGTTCACAAAGAGTTTTTTTTTGTACACGGTCCTATTGAATAAGAATAATTTTTAAACAGATCTATTTGGGACCTCAATAGATACAACCATTTCAGATCACAGAGGTCCTGAATGTAACAGCTGTGAAAGAGTACTCCACATTCCCCAGATCTCTAGAACTGAAGCCTAACAATCAGATCCAGTTCAGTGTCATACCCATGATATCCCTTTTTTTAGAGGGGTTCTTACTTCTCGGCCTATTGTAAATCCTGCCAAGGAGATAAAACAATTACTCATGGCTGTTAATATTTTAGCATAGCAAAGTAGATCACAATCCAATTGAGGGTTTTTGAAAGATATTGTTAGGAAGAGGAACAGAAGACAGTGAGTGATTTACCGCGGAAACTACAGAAAGAATATGGAAAAATCACACCAGAAAAATGAGAGAAATTAATGAAGTGACGTGGTTGCATATTTGAAGAAATAATTAAAACCCATCATTGGATGTAAAGCCTCTCTAAATTTTCGGTTCAAAATAGAGTTTTTATATAATTTTGAATTTGAAATCTCTGGATAATGTTCAGTTTATGCATGTAATTGGAGAAGACTTGGGTTGAGTGCATTGACAAAGAAAGAAACTTCGTTAAAAAACTTTCATTTTAATATTAGGTTTTGAATATATTGTTGTTACAGATGTATCTCTCTCTTCCCTCCCCCTCTCTCTCTCTCTCTGTATATATATATATATATATATAGTAACGGTGATAAGTTAAGGAACGGAATAACAACAAATATTTAGATGATTTTTAGTTGAAAAATTTGCATGTACGTTTATGAAATTTTTACAAAATATTCTTGAAACATTTATGCATTTATTACATATAAACTTTTCTAAATTTTCTTTTACAGTATCTTGATAGTCGACTGTAAATCAAAAATATAAATTTTGCCCTGGTTAAAAGTTAAGTAACGCATCATAAATCCTTGTTAGATCAAACCAAAGAAAAATTCAATATTTAGTTAATTTTCCTTTGCATTGGATTACCTCATTGCATCTTCGACCACATGAGCCAATTAACTTCTTACAAAAGGTGGCTGAGATATTTTCCCATTCTTCTTTCAGAAAACCCCATAAACCATCAATATTTCGAGGATTTCTGTTCCGAGCTTTCTCTCCCATGAATTTCCATACATTCCCTATAAGATTTACATCTGGGCTTTCTGGTGGCCGCTTCTTAACAGCTATTCCTTCCTCTTCAAGAAAACTTAACACAGTTTTAGCTTTGTTGCAAGGTGCTTTGTCTTGCACAAATATTGGAGTTTCGACTGTCTCTTTGTGTAAATGAAGAGCATGCTGGCCAGAAAGTTCTTTATAAACGCTGGTATTAATATTGCCATGAAACCGAACAATGCTCCCACTGAAGAAATCATTTCCCACACCATTACGCTCCCCCACTCAAACTTTCACAGTTTTATGTCTTACAAACCTCTTAACATTAGATCCAAAGTGAACCATATTCCATTGTTCCTCTGTCCACAGGATATGCAGTGTGGTGAAGTCAAGACGAACCTTTTGATTTTTCTTTGAAATCAAAGGTCTGTGACATGTAATCCGAACCACTAATTTTTCCTTATTTGACCTACGAGAAACGGTCTTTTAAAGACATTTTAACAATCATCTGATCTTCCTGTTTGGTAGTCATAGGAGGCCTGCCAGTTCTCAATTTTGGCTCAAGAGTCTTGTCAGCCTTAAATCTACTGATTACACGATTAACAACGCCTTTTGACCTTCGTATGATGCCAGCAATTTCAGAATACGATTTGCCTTCCTCATGATTTACTGAAATGAGCTTTTTCTCTTCTCGAGTTAAACAATTACGTGCTTTCGCCTCCATTTTGTTTAAAAATAGTTCCAACAATGCATGACAGTTGACTAAGATTAAAATTAGCAATCAAGTTGTTTAAAGATTACCTAAATTATTATAATTCAACAGCATTCCTTAACTTTTAATCATTGCAAAATGTATATTTTTTTAGTTCACGATTAATTTACTATAATTTTTTTTAGAAAACTTTATATGCAATAAATATATATATGTTCCAAGTATATTTTGGGAAAATTTCGTACATGCAAATTTTTTCAAGTAAAAATGATTTGAATATATATACTGCATATATATATTTTTTTTCTATACTATAAATAAACAGTTCTCAATATTGCTTATAGATCATGTATATCTAAGTTAGGATTGCGCAGACATCGAGTAAATTTGATGATCGCAATTGCCAGAAATTGATAGTCACCAAGCGCTCACTCGAATAAATATATCTGTAATTTTCTAACGGGTAATAGTTCGGTAAACTGCATTACCTCACTCTCTCACTTGATTTTTTATTTTCTTTCTATTTTCTCTCTTCTCCTTTTCACTTCCCTTCCAGTTTATCTTCGTCTTATTCTTTCCATTATTTCTTTTTTTGTTCTTTCTTTCTCTGCTTACTGGAGTTATTTCAAAGGATGTTCGCCAACCCAACTACTGCTACTATCTCGAGCCAACCAAAAGAACGACCCAATCGTAAATAATCTCGCCATTAATGACTATTATGACTATTATTATATTATGAATATTAATGACTATTATGCTCGGTTTTATAATCGATATGTATTTGGACGCAAGGGAATCGAAAAAGACAAAAAATAGGTTAGTTTACTTTTTTCTTCTGGAGATTCGCCTTTAAAATAAACTTCTCCGCTATCAAAAGTATCTGCAAGAATTAAAAGGAAGTTGCTTCTAATTTACCAATGTTTTCTTTAACAAAGAATGAACAAAGAAAAAAAAAACAGTGAAAAATTCAAAATGGAATTCGCCATTATGTCTGCTGCAAGTAAATATTTATTAGAAGCAACAAAACATATTTCGAATTTTTATGGAAAAGATCCCAATATAACCTGACCTAACCTTATCCAAATTTGGATCCAGCACGATGATGCTTTAGCTTTCAACTTGAAAAAATTCAAATGGAAAACATTTCTATGCATTTGATGTGTTTTAAATAACTTTTAGATCTTAAAGTACTTCATGTTATAGACGGCACGGCGTCTGGTGAACTTGTAAAACATCGTATTTTTCATAAGGAACACTAACACCATTACTTCACACATTAAAATAAAACATCTAAAGAGGTTGCTACACAAGTTGTCGTGCTGCTTTTAAATATTTAAATATACGAGAAACGCATCTAAATGTAATCTGACTCAAGACCATGTTGCAGCCTATTTTGGATACATTTTTTTATCAAATTTTAAAATTAAACATTGGTTACACATTCTAACAGTACTGGATATTAAGGAAAGATTCAATATGGCTACCCACTCTTATAATATACGAAATGTATTCAAATGTATTGAAACAGAATTTTTTAAATTTTAAGAATATTTTTAAATAGCTATCTAGATGTCTAAACTTCATCAAAACAAGTCAGTGCCAATTGTCGATACTTTTTTTTATCTGTAGTCTCGATACTTTTTAATAAGCAGTTTTTCTTCAAACATAAATGCAGCACCTTCCATACTCCCGAGACCCAGTTTCATTGGGTTTTTTCTAGTTCATTAAACTGAAAATCAATCTTAAAAGTAAAATTTGCAGACGCAGAAGACATGAAAAGAACTCAAATCCAGGTTCCTACCATCCAAAACCCAAAGTTTTTGATGTGCTTTGAATAATTCGCTGGAATAATTCTGCTGAATGCCAAGGGGACAATTTCGAAGAAAATTAACATTTCATTCATATGTCATTTCTATCATGTAAATTCAACTTCAGTCTTGATATTTTTAACACAACTATTAAAAATAAAATAGATTTAAAATAAGGGAAGCATTTTATTTAAGTTAATCAAAACTTAATCAATAATATAATAATACCATTGCTACGTGCAATCTTAAACAAGTCCTAGCGGCAACACCCCACTAGACACCAACTGTACGGCCACCTGCCCCTTATCACAAAAACTATTCAAGTTAGACAGACCAGACATGCAGGACACTGCTGGAGAAGCAGGGACGAACTCATAAGAGATGTACTCTTATGGACCCCCACACATGGCCGTGCAAAAGCAGGACGACCAGCACGAACATACATTCAGCAGCTATGTGAGGATACGGGATGTTGTCCTGAAGACCAACCTAGGGCGATGAACGATAGGGAGGAGTGGCGAGAGAGGTTCAGGGATATCCATGCTACCAGCGCGATATGATGATGACGATGATGATATCTTAATAGCATTTTCAATTATCATTAATTTTTACGAGTATTACTCTTATTTCTCTGACTTCATTACACCTTGTACTAATAGAATTCATTTCTCTCTCTCTCTCTCTCTCTCTCTCTATCTATCTATCTATCTATCTATCTTTATTTTTCTCTCTGCTCTCTTTAATGCAAAGTAGATCGATCAAGTTAAGATGACCCAAACCCATTAACTGAAAGTAAAATTTAATTCAATTTTTTAACACAAAGTTAACCTTTTAAACCATAAGCAATCCTTATGTTACTTTTGAAGATCCTTAAAGAAAGATAACTGTGGAATAGAACACACTTGTATCTAAAAAAAAATACACATTATTCTACTTTATCAGCACTAAAAACAGTTCCCAACAATATGTTTTAAATGTTTTATTTCTATCTTAATTTCGATTTATTCGATGTCTTGAATGTTATTGTTCGGTGGAATAGATATATTATATCTTGAATTGAAAAATTGTCAATTTCCCAAGAAAGAAAAGATGTAGATTCGGCACTTGATGGATTCTTGTTTTTTGCTTAATATCTAAATTATTTTCAAATGGCCGTAGAATGATGTTTTAAGAAGTTTCGATAAAAATCAAATAAAAGATGAAACTTTACTTTTAAAATATTACTAGGGAATTGTATATATATTATATAAAATCTCATCTGAATTGTCATACAAAAGATCCCAGGCAACAGCTGACAGTTTTTTCAATCAATAATAATTTCCTTTTAACGTTTTTATTTGTTTATTTATTTTAGGAAGAAGTAAATTATAAATACACTTAGTTGAATATTTTCTTCCCCGAAAAAAATCCTTATCTATACAGGTGGTGTTATATGTGTCGTCTTTCACGTTTTGATCATGACAAGTGTCCTAGCTTTTTCTTAAACAGAAATACCAGTTTAATAAATGTTCTACCACTTTAGAAATATCAATTATTCTATCGAATAATACTGAAACTACATTCAGTTATAACTGAGAATTTACAAGTACCTTCAATGAAGTATCATTATATAAGTCAAAAGTGAATTAGTGCCAAACGAGGTGCTATTCAAAGTTTCCAAATTTTATTGAAAAACCTTTAACAAAGTATCTTCGTTTCTTGATCCTGCAAAGGAATTTTGGAAAATTAGGTAAGAGAGCTTGAAAAGTAATGAACAGTTTAAAATCATTTCACTGCTTTGTGTCATTTTTTAGTACATTGTACCAACAGTTTGTAAAATTCCTGCAAAGGAAAAGTTACATCCACTGATCAGAACAGAAGGATTTAGATTCCTGTAAATCCTAGGTATCTGAATCACAAAGAGGAGGATCCAACTGTTCTTAAAAGAAGCAAAGAAGACATCTTAACTAGTTTTTCTTTTAATTCTGGAATAGTGAATTCGGAAATTGTGAAGCGGAACTTATTTATAACTTTTTCTTTCTTTAAGGTTAATAGTTCAAAGCTCAAACTCGTTCATGTGAAGGGCTTATTAAGACCCTATTGGATCTACCTGCTGCCTGAAATTGATGTAGCTGTAACAGTCAGGTAATCCTTATGAAATCTAATTAGTAGTTGCCACACACCAGTCTTCGTCTAGCAGGGAGTGCTTAACATTTGCACCTTCACCGACTTGACTATTTCCTTTATGGAGTCAGGGGAAAAGATGTCTGAGATGGTACATTCATTCACACTTCCCTTTTCGAGTTTGTGCTACTGTGGTGTTATTGATTTCAAAGTTATTATCCTCTGGAAGTTGTTATAGTAATCCAAAATGAGTTACTCCTTTTGCTGGGGATGTGGTATCTTCGAAGCGCTTTTTTTAATAACTTGTGTGGTACGAATCCATTGGTATCGGCAGGGTTCAGCCACAAGACTGTTTAATTGCAACCGAAAGAACAGCCCTGACATCGATAAAACTATGTTTCTTTGAGGCCTGGCTTACAAGAGTTGAAAAATCTAGATTGCCCAACCGGTTCAAGACTTGGAAATACCAGCACGTCCAACAGACCAAGATACTTGGGCTGTTGATTTACGATGTTCCATTGAAATTAATGAAATCTCTTGAGAAGATCAGCAATTATCCGTGAAGATGGCTTGACCTACAAAGGAGCGTAAGTAGATCTGCATTATACGAGACCAACACTCCACTCTTTTTTTTTAGCCCTGCAGAGTCCTGATAAAGACAGAGGGCTCTTGTTGGAACGGAAGGACGATATGGCCTGAGCTACTTTTCAAGCTTAGACTAAAGAATGAAGTGACAGCATCTCCTCTAAGGATTGATATGTGGAGACATTGAGGAAGTACGTGTCAGCAAGGTGGTGGGCTTTGGAAAAAGTAAAAGAATATAGTGTGAGGGATTCTCACTTGTTTGGGTTTATATCCCTTCAATATCTTCTCAAAGGCTGACCCAAAACTTTAACCAGCGAGTACTATCATTGGTAACACAATTAGGTATGGATGGCAGTTGCAAGAGTTATGGCTACGGCTATGAAATTTAGAAAATACTTTTCAAAAAGAAAACTCTCCACTTTGTCAAAACCGAAGATAAGATTTATTTGCCCCCATAGACAGGAAACTGCTTATTTTTCTCAAACCCAGACTACCAACTTCGGGCAAATCTTGGAAAACAGTTTACATTACCTGACTACATAATGAAAATAATTCAAAATTTTCACATTACAATCTTTTCGGGTATAACCAATCAGATGATTATACAGGAAAGATAATCTTGAGGTACGTTAAAAATGAAGTTCACTAAATTACGAAAATTGATGAAACAGTTTAGAAATCAAAGCCGGTGAGACAATAAACGTTGGCTGTTAAAGATTTTCAGAGCACTCAGTCGGACCTAGAGTAGACTTGTTACGAAAGGAACAGCTAAAAGAGAAAGTATAGGAAACAAGTGAAGTTTATGGAAAAAGGTAGTAAGGGGTGAAACCATCGGCTGTCGCTGCTAGGAAGCAAGCAGGGTCAGTTTGTTGAAGGGGTCTGACACTGAAACACCCGAAACACTTGATGATTTCAGGAACATCACTTAAAATGCATCACGGATCATCAGCAAGGTTTGTCTTTATTATCAATATATTTCTGCTTGTTGAAAATAAAGGTTTCAAGCAATGAAATATCTTTTTCAAAGAGCTTTGAATTTTGAGACATTGCAAAAACCGCTAAATGCTCGGGTAAACCTTTGAAATCTGCTTAAAATTAATAGAAAGTACAGAAAATCTTATTATAAACCATTTTGTGCTTTTCTTTTTTTTCTGTTATTGTGTACTTCATTTTTGTTGTTGTTGTTGTTGTTGTTGTTAACTTTAGCTGAGATAGATAGATAGAAAGAAAGGAAATGTAATGATAACATATAGGGCATCTTAAGATGTTTTTTAGCATTTAAATTTCGATTAAATTTTTTTGTATGTTAAACACATTCAATGAAACCTTGTAAATATGCTTTACTGAAGGAGATTTGCGCTCATTTTTGTATTTATAACTTGTATAAAATAGAAACTAGTAAAACTCTAAACTGTCCGAATATTTTCTTGCCATCCCAATGTCATTTCTTTTTTTTTTTTTTATCTTTCTGTGTATTTAAGTCATGTCGATCGACTGAACAAAAAGCCTCATCAGCATGCAACAGCAGGAAATTGCCCTGACACCAGAGAGAAATGATCGACTTCTGCCTCTCTTCTAACTTGGTCTGTAAAAACATCCCTCAGGTTCAACCAGGTCACACCATATCGGAAAAAATGTTTCAGTGCTACTGCTCCCGCTACGGATGATGATGATGATGATGATGATGTAGTCGAGGTGAATATCTTAATAAGTATTTGAACACGCCTTGAAAACCAGCATTTCTATTCATGCATGAGATAAACTGAGCCGATATAACTGTTTGATTGATACTGTCAAGAAAAAGCAGAAGTAGACTTTTATGAAATGTCAAAGTCCCAACATTTCGGGAACTTTTGAAAAAAAATTCGTGCATTGAATGAAAATTACACAATAAAGAATTGCTATGACATCTGCTTTTTTGACGGGGTAAACCTTATTAAAATAGAATATATTTTATAAAATGTCAGACCCACAACAGCTGGAGATACTTTTGGGGTGGAGGTGATGAATTAATCGATAGATTTTCACATTTGATTTATTATTAATAAAGAGTACATTTCTATAGACAGAGTTTTCCCATTGAAAATCTTCAATTTATTATCAAAAAATATAATTTTATTACCAGCTAGTACAGGAAGAGTAAACACAATTCTTAAAAATCTGTTGTGATTTGTTGATCTTAACGGCATGTCAGTTAGTCTAGAGTTATCTTATGCCTAGAGGTTAGAGAATCACGCTCATTACATGTTCATATTTATATTTTTTGTGTTGTCGATTAAGAGTTTCTTTTGCACATGATCCTATCCTATCGAAACAATTCTTTAACATAACCTATTTAACCCATTGACGGAACCTAACAGGCACTACCACTCTGAGTCAGAGTGGAACTGGAAGTAATGGTAAAGTATTCCATATTCCCCAGATCTCCGAAACTAGGGTCTAATCATCAGTTGTAGTTTAGTGTCATATACAGGACACTCCTTTTTTAGGAGTCTTATTCCTCCGCAGGGTTAGGGTTAGGGTTAGTCAGTGTATTCTTTCCTCCACCGACTGGAGGTTAAAAGTAGGTGAGTGTTAAAGAAATGAATGTTGGCCATTTTACATGACAGACTGTTCTATACATACATGAAGCACAATGAACGCTATAATTATGACCCTTGATGAAAAATCTATAAAACTCATAAAGTTCTTATATATACATTGGAGTGAAATAAATATTCGTACATATGAAAATTTTAATTTTTTATCTTTCGAACGTTGCCTGAAAATTTTTTTATATACATTTACTGTATAAGGATATATTCTACTTATCATGTACATATAAACTTAGATTACCATTAATTTTACAGAAATTAATGCCATTTATTTATTTTCATGAGTGAAAAAAGTAATCGTACAATATTTATCTAGATTGTTTCAGTAATGCTATCAGTATTCATTGTTAGCCTTGTAGAATGTTTCAATAATGTCATCAGTAATTACAGTTAGACTTAAAATCCAAATTAGAACTTTCTGCAATTGCTTGTCGTACGAGAAGTTTCTGATCATTGCAAGAAGTAAAGAACTGAGTAATTTCCAAAAAGCACTGATTGTTAAACTTTGGGAAGATGGAATTAGTTATAGAAATATCTCAATCAACCAGAATATTCCTTTTATTACGATAATTTCATTCATTTAAAGTTTTAAAAGACGTAACACAGTTAAAAACAGAAAAGAACAGGTGCTCCAAGAAAGATTTCTCCTAGATTAGTAAAAAATTAGGATGCCTGATTAATCAAAATCTAATGGTTACGCGTGAAGAGATGCAGGAAGATTTGTGTTCATCAGGATATAGTTTAACCAAACGAACAATAAGTAATGAAATTCTGAGGAATTGTCTAAAGTCACAGAGACCAAGGAAAACTCCTCTCTTATTGAAACGACAGAGAGATTCAAAGCTGAAATTCGTAAAACAGCATAAGTAAAAGCAAAATTCGTTTGGGGAAAGAATATTAAAGACAGATGAAACTAAAATTGAGTTGTTTGGTCATAATCATCGAAATCATGTGTGGAGGAAAGATGGCAAACATAGTTTCAACTGTCAAATTTAGCGAAAGCAGTATAATAATTTGGGGATGTTTTTCAGCGAAAGGTGCGGGAAAAATATCAGTAATAGACGATAAAATGAATTCCGAAAAGTATAAAACAGATTTTGCAAGAAAATTTGATGTCTTCTGTTGAGAGTCTTGAGGTACCTTCTGATTACATTTTCCAGCTAAATCTACGAAGAAGTGGTTGTCTGAAAATAATGTTAATGTTTTGCAATAGCCAATCCAGTCCCCGGATTTGATTCCAATTGAGAACTTGTGGCGATTTTTGAAGATTCAAATCCGAAATAGAGCACCAGCAAATATCAATAATCTGAAGACAATATGCCAGGGAGAATGGTGCAAAATATCGACTAATTATTGCAAGAAATTAATTGAGAACTACAGGAAGAGATGTGTGGCTGTTGAAGTGAATAACTGGTATTCTATAAAGTATTAAATGCGTTATTTTTTGTACTGCACAATTACGTTTTTCATTCATGAAAAAGAAAAAAAATTACTATAATTTCTGTAAAATTAATAGTAACTTAAGTTTATATACACATTATTAGTAGAATATATCCTTATACAGTAAATGTATATAAGAATTTTTATCAGGCTATGTTTGAAAGATAAAAAATAAAAATTTTCATATGCACGAATATTATTTTCACCCCACTGTATATATATATATATATATATATATATATGTGTGTGTGTGTGTGTGTGTGTGTGTGTGTGTGTGTGTGTGTGTGTGTGTGTGTTACACGATTTTGTCTGTGACCTTAAAAAACGATTAAAATGGTCAAATTTTTGTTTTAGTGGTGTTAGAAAAGGGGCTTTTGTTTATGTGTATGTGTGCCTAAGTCTGCGTTTGAAAGTTAGTGTGTTTATACTTCCGCTCGCGCATACATATCTACGTATATCTGCGCATATAATGGCATGGATCTTTTCATATATACTCATATTTCAACAGTCTGTTAGTGGAAAGGGGAGAGGCAAAGGAAGAGAGAGAATGAGGAGAGAGTGGCGAAAAGAATTGTATCAATCAGAACGATTTCTTTTCTCCCTTGATTCTATCCTTCTTTTTGATCGCTAACGGTTTATTAGAAGTGAATATGAAATGTTGTTTTCGTGGTGAATATATTGTTATAAATACAATTTTTTGCCAGTCATAAAATCATCTGAAACAGAAAGAAACCAATGTTTTGATAACAAATATGAAATTTTATTTTATAAATTTGATAAAAATAGAAAAAAGTCTGAAACTTGAACAAATTGATATTTATGTGATCTTGGGTATTTTTGATTGTGCAATGTTTTGTGGGTAAGCGATGCTCAATAAATAATAAAATTACATTGGAATAAATTTTTCATAAAAATACTTCAAAATCGAATGAGACGATAGAAAGAAAAATATTGTTTAGTGTGCGTGCAAAACTAAATACATTAAATAATAAACTGATGAAAACATAGAAAGATATATTGTGAGAGTATTTAGTCTACTAGTCTACTAAATCCCAGAATTACTTGATAAGACAATAATTATCTGCTTCTAACTGCCTTTCTGATTCTCTCTATCTCTGTCTATATATATATATATATATGCTCCCCGCAGTGGGTTGAGCAGTCAGGGGAGAGATTGTCGGCTGCCACATACGTGTAAATGTAAAGCTCTTCTCATCAATTGAACACTGCAGTAGCCAATAGCATAGATATAAAAAAAATCTCTTCGCTTACGCTGAGATTGACGATAGCTCAGGGCAAGATATCCGACTAAGTCAGCCGAATTTCGTTCCCAGCTTGAAGCATCTCACGTGTCTAGCCACTCTGAAGAGTTGTGGTACAACGAAAGTGTCTGTCTGCGAATGACTATACATATATATATATATATATGTGTGTGTGTGTGTAAAAAATGATTGTCGTAGGTCCAAAGATAGAAAAAAGAAAATATTTTAAAAGGAATAGGTCCAATAAGTGATTTGTATTTTTTAAAGAGTTTATTTTATTTTATTTTGTTCTTACATATGTGTATGTTTCTAACTTATTGCTTTCGTCATAGAACATATGTGGCATACGGCCATGTGAATTGGGCACTCAATGAGACTCGAACTAACTCGTGTTTGTTAGTAGAATGTTTTTCAGATTTTGTATGGGTTTATGTGGCGATCACTGTTGCGCGTTTGATTTCTTTTTCTCTTTCCTTTGCCTTTTTCGGAATCTGTCTACTTTGTTTTTACCCCCAATTTGTCTTTTATATTTGATATATTATAATGTTTTTGTTGTTTCATTTTGCGTAGCTGCGTGCGTGTATGTGTGTGTGTGTTAAAGTGGTTTCAATTTTCACAAACAGTTACTTTTTCTTGTGAGTGTGTGTGTGTTTCCATTTGTGTGTGTGTGTGTGTGTGTGTAATCCATTTTTTATTCAACGTGGGCTTTAATTCATCTATGTGTTTTTTTTTTATTTGAAGTCATGTGTGGTCATTAGTTCGATGTATGGGCATGACTTTTAATTTACCTTGACTACATTCGTATAGGTGTTTCGATATATTTAATTTTCTATTTTCTGGTATTTTAATATTGCTTCTGTGGAGAGATATCCTGTTATTGAGAGCTTGTGTTGATCTGTGTATTTCTTTACATTTGTTACATTCGATTATGTAGATTACGTCTTTTGAGTTGCAGCTTAAATCTTTACTCTGAATTTTGTTTCCGGGTTTTTAAAGATGTTCCTTCTATAATTATATCATATACTCCATATCTTTTATTCTAGCATTTGGCAACTCCTTGTTTTATGTTTTCCTCGAATATAGAAGGTTGTCTCTAGTATTTCTTTGATTTTGTTATTGTTAAAAAACCTGAAAAGCATTCTACTAACAAACACGAGTTAGTTCGAGTCTCATTGAGTGCCCAATTCACATGGCCTTATGCCACATATGATCTATGACGAAAACAACGAGTTGGAAACATACACGTATGTAAGAACGAAATAAATTAAAATAAATTCTTTAAAAATACAAATCTTTTAGTGGATCAATTCATTTTATATATATTTCGATCCAAGCTTCGGGAATCTAGCCTGTCTAGCTAGACTGATGAGTTCTGATAGAACGAAACAGTCTGTCTGTGGATGACAATATATATATATATATATATATATATATATATATATATATATATATATATATATATATATTGTTTTGAATTTCTGTCGAACATTTAGGTTTGAAAATTTACAAGTGTATATATATATATATATATATATACACTTGTAAATTTTCAAACCTAAATGTTCGACAGAAATTCAAAACAATAATTTTTCAAATAATATATTACATAGATACACCATTTTACCCAACAATTCAACCAGAAATATCATCGAAAAAAACTAAACCATCTCGGAATTAAAAGATAATTAGGAAATTAATCCTTGACATAAATATTAATACCCACATCGAACCCAGAGCAATAGTGTATAAAAATCCATGTCAGCATTGTAATAAAAAATACGTCCATGAAACTTGCGGTAGTCTTAATAAACGAATTTACGGGGATAAAAGATATTTTAAAAGAGTTGACATAAATAATTGTTTGGTCAAACATAATTTAGAAATGAATCATGACAATAATTTTAAAGATTCTAAAATGTGAGTTTACATACATAAAATCACCGGAAAATTGTTGAATCAAGTGTCATTTTAAACCGGCTTTTTTCAATGTCTCCTTATTTGGTCAGATAGGTGTCGAAAAGTTATGAAATATCTTATCTGAAATAATTCTACACAGTTTATATATATTTAAAAAGGTACATAGCTAAACAGTTGAATTAAATGGACAGAGATAGAAAGAAGATCGAATCGGATAAATATGGAGAGATATATCATGGAATGTTAATAATTGATAGTTAGAAGTAAATAATATAATCATTTAGATAGATAGATAGATAGATAGATAGATAGATAGATAGATAGATATGGATTTTTAAGGTGGATAAATCTAGGAATACTAGCTGCATCACACAAATTCGAAAGAGAGCGCTATCATCGAAAGTCAAATTCTCAAAACTTTCTTATCTCTTTCGTTTCATTTAGTGACTTACACGACCTGAGGAAGGCCTAAGAACCGAAACGTTTAACGATGGCAAATGTTTCTACAAATGAAATCATCCTCTGAAGACCTGGTGTTTTTTCATCTCTATATATTTTTATACTCTCGGATTAATTTCTAGTTTCCCCATGTATACATGTATATATATAGAGAGAGATATAGAAAAATGGCTTTGTTTTGTGACATATCAGCCCTTGTAAGTTATTTAATGGCAAATTCCATTCATACACACGTATATATAGTTTTTAAACGAGCTAGAGCTTATTTGTTTGCTCACAGTTAAATGATTTGAAGTTTAGAAAAGGATTAAATATTTCTCTTTGACCCACCGATGGGACCCTAACAGGTACTATCACTCTAGTTCAGAGTGGACCTGGCAGTAATGGCAATGAATGAGTACTCCACATTATTCAAAGTTCCAGAAGTGAAGTCTCACAATCTGATGGTTTTGTATTATATTAAGGACACTCGTTTAACTGCTCTGCAGAGGTACAGTCGGTGTATTCTACAGCCTCCTCCCAGCCGATTTGACTGAAATAGCTTGAGAAGAAAGAGGGTAAAGAAAATAAATGTATGATAGGAAGACAGCTTATTTAGATGGAGATTGGTTTAAAAACTGACTAAACTTTTTATCACAGTAAAAGTACGCCGTTACTCGCGAAAATGTCTCCTTACTATTGTGTCCATCGAGATTGCTAATGACATAATAATAAATAAATAAGATAGTCATAGACAATCTGCAGATTGTGCCAATGCCACAAGAAAAATACAAAATGATATTTCTACAATCCAATATTATGTGATTACTTGTAAAAATTTGAAAAGGAAATTTTATAGACTTGAAACATTTTCTTTATTTTAAGTTAATATCATATTCTTTACTGTTTTTTCGTTTAATGAAAGGGAATCGTAGAGAGAGGAAAAAGATAGAAAGAAAGAAATAAATATAGCAGATTGGATTAAGGAAATGAACGACAATAAATAAATAAATAAATAAGAGATTTTTTAAAAGGCAGAGAAGAAAGAAAGGATAAAGAAATTGAAGGAAAAGCAGGAAAGAAAGAAAAAGAAAGAAATTTCTTAAATCTCCTGAAGGACGCATAACGAATTAAATACGTCTTAATATATGTATTTTTTTTTTCGCAAAGAATAAATACAGAAAGTTATATATCTTGATATGACATGAATCTGGCGTCTAAAAAAGCTGATCGTATTATAGATGAATCACCTTATAGCGGAGCGACTCCAAAATAAAATATATCTTATTCTACGATTATTTAACAAAACTTAAATTTTTCATGGGTTTCCTGGCAATAAAGTAGATCGCCATACTGGGTCGAGCCATTTGAAGTAGGTGGAAATCAAAGCGGACAGACTTAATTTAACCGAATTCTATTACTTATGCAAAAAGAGTTCATACAAAATATATTGAAAAATTTCGAATCGAATTAGTGAACTTCGAACAGCAAAACCTGCTTTGTGGCTAAGTTAGTTTTGTTCGTATAGTCGTTTCGTCTGAGAAAAAATCTATGATTTTGAATGCTGATTTTCAAGTCATATAATCATGCATGGCTTTTCTATTTGGAAGATTAACGCAACATAATATTTCTAGAACTGTTTAAATAAAATGAATAGCTTGAAATAAAAATGTTTTTGATAATTAAAATGTGTACTCATGCTAAACTGAATTATTTGAAATAGAACTGATCTGTATAAAAATGGATTTAGCATTAAATAACCTACAAAGGTTGATATGCCATAAAACCCAAACAACCAACAATATTTCTGTTCTTACATGGATACCAAGAAATAGTTTCATGTTTCATTCTTTTTCATTTCAATGAATTTTGAAAAAAAAAATGAAAATGAGAACTTGTACCGTGTTATACGGAGATGAGTCGGTAAATAGTATGGAAAAGGAACTTAGCATATCCTTTTTTTAATTTTTCACTGTCTTTCGGTTAGATTAGAAATATTTTGACAACATTTTGGTAGCTATGGCTGGAATACAATTCTTTATGGAAGAAAAATTAACTCAGAACAAGACTACCTTATTGCAAGGTTCAGAAGGATAATTTCTAAAAGAATTATAAGCTGGATCGTCCATGGTAGCTCCACTCAAGGGGCCTTATTCCATATAAGGTTGTACTTTTTAAAGTGGTCTATGTCACTAAACAACAAAATCATGTACACAAACATTCGACCAAGGCTGTCAACATCTATAACGTTTTGTAAACAGCGAGTGAAATTAATAAAGTTGAATCGAATTTTGGTCACAAATGTTGATTTTATTTTCGCGTTACTTCAATTCAAACAAAACATAAACCTCAATCTCCATTGCATTCAGTTCCGGCTCATCAGCATAATGCTTAGAGTGTTTGTCAATGGCCTGGGAGACCAGGGTTCAATCCCAGGTCGAGAGATACCAAAGACTCTAAAAATGGTATTTGATGCCTCCTTGCTTAACATTCAGCATTATAAGGTACGGAATCAAGGTAAAGTGGGGCAATCCTGGGAAAGGAGTAGCGCCCTCTCCAACTACTCGATGTAGTAGCAATTGAAAAGGGAACATTGGGGGTTTCCCTCGCCTACGGTCGACCAACTTACTTATAAATGGTTATGAAAATATCAATAAACAAAATGCTGCACGCATTGCATTTTAAAAATATCAAAATAATTATACAAAATGACAGTCCTGTCTGTGAGGGTTAAAATATATTAATTGTATATCCTGTTGAGACGTAAGAACTCTCGCCAAATATATGTCCTGGGTATGACGCAGCTACATCTGATGGAGTTGTGGAAGGTTTGGAGTAGCCATTTAGACCGACTCTCTTAGGGCAATCTATGGCTCAAATAGATCTATTTAAAACTTATTCGTATGCGATAGAACTATGCGCAAAAAATCTCTGAAAAAAGCAACAAAAATGTACAATGTACGCGATTCCATAACCTGATGGGTTAACATGCCACTAAAATCAATTAATCTATCAATTGGATTGAGTGATAGATTGATTTATTTATATTCATATAAAACGATGATCAAATCATGGTAAAAATAATTGACTAATTTCTTTAAACTTATAAGACAGAGATTGACTATAAAAATGAGATGCGAATAGACTGAGAGTGAGAGATAGAGAGAAGGAAAGAAAGAGAATGATACACACACGCGCGTGCGCGCGCACACACACACACACACACACACACATATATATATATATATATATATATGTGTGTGTGTATGTGTGTTTGAGTGTGTGTGTGTATAAAAGAGAGAAAGACACACAGAGAGACTAACAAACAGAGAGAAAGAGAGATGCACATATTCATATATATATATATATATATATGCATACACAAGTCATTCCTATCTAACAATGATAGATAACACTGGAGGACATAGCAATCGACATGTATATTCCGTTAGCCACGTATAAACATGAATATGTTTCTATGTAGACCCAAAGTCGAATCGCAAACCCAATTACCGATTCCTCTAAGAGCGTTGAATGTTTCAGCGAACGCATGTTGACAAGCGATCAATATTTTTGACTCGTCTTTGCAATTCTTACAAGGCCATTGCTTTTCTCTGCTGATGGGATTAAGTCAAAGAATTTACCAAGAACCTTTACAAAGAACTCTGACAAGAATGAAGCAGACCAAAAAAAAAAAAAAAAAGAAAAAAAAGAAAAAAAAAGGAGAAAGAGAAGAAAAAAGAAATAGAAGGAAAAGAAGAAAATGAAAAAAAAATCACTGGCGTTAAACTCACACCATCTTTCCTTTATGCAATCAGATTCTTTTAGCGAAAATTTACCAATTATTTTTATTATCATTTTCATTATTATTTTTCTTTCATATAATCTACACATTCTTTCTTTATTTCATTCATCAATCCATTTATTCCTTGAAGACTAAATCCTTCGTTTTTCTTTCTCCTTTTATTTTGGTTCCTTTCTTTGACCTATTCCCTTTATTTTCCTTCCTTCCTTCTTTCTTTCCTTCCTTCCTCCCTTTTATTTTCTATCCCTTTCTTACTCTTTTCTTCAATTCATTCCCTCCTTTGATTTTTTCCTTCCCTAACTTTTATTTCTTCTTCATTCCTTTTATATCCTTAACTTCATTCCATCTTTTTATTTTTCTCTTCCCTCTCTATTCATTTCACCTTCTTTTCTCTCCCTCTATTCATTTTCTTTCCCTCAATCCCTTCCGTTTTATTTTCTCTGTCTTTCTTCCATTTATATTTCTTTCATATTTCTCTCAATATATCTCCTTCCTTTCCTTTTTTTTTTTCTATTCTTTTCTTTATTTTTCTTTTCTTTCATTTTAATTCCCATCACACTTTTCTATATATTCTCCCCTCTCTTCTTTCATTTAAAATTCTACCTTCCCTCATTCATTTATTTTCTCTCCCTTTGCGTCTCTTATTTCCCTGCCCACACCTCCCTCTCTTTTATTCCCTATTTCTTCCTTTCTATCCATTTCTTGTGGCCTTCCATATCCTTTTCTTTGCAACTCCCAATCCATTCGCCTTTGTTGGGACTAACTTCATAAAAGAAATTCGGAACAGAATTTGGGCGACTTTTCTATTTCGTTTTGTATTTCTGATTCTTTGCATTGATTGCCCACTTGGAATTTTTGCTTTCGTTTTTTTTTTTTTTCCCCACTTTTTATTTCTACATAGTTTCTCGTCTTTATTCGTTTCAATCCTTTTATTACGATTATTCATAAAGAACCACACCTGCTTCGACTATCAAGATTATTATTATTATTATTATTATTATTATTATTATTATTATTATTATTATTATTATTTTTATTATTCTCCTCTCTGCTGTTGATTATGATGATAATAATGATGATGGTGATGTGTATTCACTTTGTTATTATTCATAAATTTAAGTGTTTTTCATCTAAACGTTGAAATGTTCGTTTTTCCGAGTCTTTTCTGAATTTTATTGACTCATTTTCTTTTTGTCACTAAAATTACCTCATCGTAAAAGACTTCTATTTCTTTTGAGGTTTTGCTTTTAAAGCACAATTTCTTTATATTCTCTGGCGTTAGACTATTAAATGAAATTTCAAAACTCCATTTCAGTGTCCTGATTTTCTGAACAAATTAGCGAGACACAGTCTGTTCACTTTTTGGGATGATTTGGCTTTGTTGAACATGCAAACAAATATCACTTTAAACTGATACTCTATTCGCCTGTTTAGTTACTTTTCGGGTTCGTTTGTCTAGCGTTTTTCACTCTACAAAATTCTATTGAGATTCAATTATTTTGATTCTATTCCAAATAAGGTGTTGTTTTCATTTTTCTTTTCATATATGTTCAGTTTTGCCAAACTTTATGGCATCACTTTCGATCACAATCGTAATCAAATACTTCAAAATATAAAAATAATAAAATCAGTGTCTGAGAAATAAAAAAAATTAAAAATAATAAAATCAGTGTCTGAGAAATAAAAAAAATAAAAAAATAATAAAATCAGGGTCTGAGAAATTTGCTGGAAAAATAAAATTCTTCTTTATAGAATCAATCCAGAGAGGTTTTATTAGTCTAATGCTACCGACGCAAAACAATCTTTTGCTAGTAAGCATAAATGGGTCCAGTAAACAGCAACTTTCTACTACACTAGACTATTTAGGTAGAACCAATAATCCTCTCTTATACAGCAAAGATCGCAAAAATATGTTTTTAAAGAAAACATCATGAAGTGGGCGTAATTTTTGCATTCAAATCAACGAACTTGTATCATATTTTACCAGTCGAATTACCACATTTGCCCTCAAAGGCAGTGAAAGTTAAAACTAATTCTAGTTAAAACTAATTCCTAAGCAAGGAATTCACCCTGGTAAAGCCAAGCATTTTTAACAGTTGTTCACATTAAAGATAAACTCATCCGTTGAAAAATTAAGACGAAGTTATCCAGGAATATTTGAAATAATGAAGATACTAGCTATGATCAATCAAGGAATTGTGAAAAAAGAGAGAGAGAGGGGGAGGGAGGGAGAGAGAGAGGGGGGCAATTTCCGTCTTTTTTGTACTGAAAGACATCAATTTTGCTTATGATGTGCTGCAAGGCAACAAAAATCGCAAAGAAATAGTAATTTTGAGTGACAGGAGTTTTAAAAAGTAACTGTATTTCTTATTAGGACACTTAATACTTCTATTCCAGTTTGATTTTATTTCACTAATTACAGATTACTTAATATGATTATTTGTCATCAAATTACATTTCCATCTTTGGAAGAAAAAACCCAACAAATGGGGCAAATGAAGATAAAACCTGTGATTTCATTACAAATAATCGTAGATATTAACATAGGTAATTGCCATTCCCTTTCAGTTTTGACCTTAACCCTATTTGAAGATTAATGTTTTTAGAAGAACTTAATCATGACGACAAAGGGACTGTTTCTTTCCTTTCGTAAGCCACAATATTGTCAAAATATTCTGAAAAATTGTTGGCGGTCAAAATACTTATGTGTACACGTCTCCAAACGTTTAGTTGATATACAATACGTATCTTCCATAGAAAATGAAATAACTTAACTCATATATATTCTCTTACGACTAACGAATTCATTTATGGTTATAACAAAAATCCAATATTTGGTAATGTTCGATTTATTTTTTGAGTAGTTCTTCCACTGAAATTTATTAAAACAAACTATCTCCCTAATTTGTAGAAGATTGTGCAATAGTTTTGACTTTGTGGCTCCCTCTCAGGATTAGATATTGGTCATGTGATTCTTGTATGCATGTAATTAAATATCTTTGACAACGAGGACATATATGAAAGTGGATATTCGGCTATTTGGGCAAATGGTTTAAGGGAGTTAGGAAATATGTTGTGCTACTATTGGAGAAGTTGACAGTGAGTAATGAAACGGAGAGAGCAGAATTTGGATCAGGTCAGCCGTACGAGAATAAATCGTATCTTTTATTCAAACTTTTAATCTTCCCATAAAATAATATTCTAAATAAGTTAGAATCTAATAACACAAAACCAAGATGTTTAAGTTGCATTTCTTGGGTCATATCACTAAGGTAAACGAGCTTGCGAAAAAGGACGAAAATAAAGCAATGTATTACACTGATATATGAAAAGAAGGAAATTAAAAATAAGTAAAATTAATACATTGGGGTTGTTGAACGCACTGACTGCATTTCTGTCGAGGGGTGGAACTCCCCCAACTAGTGTCCTGTGACCTAGTCGGCTGGGGTTGTAGAATACAACGACTGATTCTCTCCATTGCTTAAGAATACACCAACTACACCTCTGCAGAGAGGTAAGACACTCCACAACGAGTGTCCTGGATATGACACTAAACAATCTGGTGGTGAGGTTCCAGTAATGGTGGAGCTTTGGGTAATGCGAAGCACCCATTTATTGCCATCGCTCCCAAGTACACTCTGGCCCGGAGTGGCAGCACCTGATAGGGTCCTATCTATGGGTCAAATAGAACTAAACTGCGTACTTATGCTAAACTGAATTTCTTAAAATAGCCCAGCTTTGACATTTAAATTACGAACTTATGCTAAACTGATTTGTTTGAAATGAAACTGTTTGTGACGTTGAAACCGTACTTACGCTAAACTGAATTGTTTCAAACAGAACTGTTTTGATATTAAACTGTGTAAACAAAAACTATGCTTATACAAAACTGAATTGTTTGAATTAGAACTGTTTGATTAAACTGAGTAGCTTGAAATAGAAATGTTTTTGACAATTAAACTGTGTACTTATGCTAAATTGAATTATTTGAAATAGAAATTCTAATTTGTTTAAAAATGCATTTGGCATTAAATAATCTACAAAGGTTGATATGTCATAAAACCCATGCAAACAAAGTATCTCTGCAGAGGGGTAAAATTCCCTCAACGAGTCGGCTGGGGCTGGAAATACACTGACTGCATCTCTGCAGAGGAGTAAAACTACCCCAACACGTGTCCTGGATATGACACCAAACAATCTGATGGTGAGGCACCAGTAATGCAGTAGCTTTGGGGAATGCCAAGCACCCATCCATTGCCATCACTCCCAGGTCCACTCTGGTAGCAACCGATAGGGTCCTATCTCTATGTCAAGTAAAACTAAACTGTTTGCTTATGCAAAACTTAATTGTTTGAAATAGACCTGTTTATACGTATAAAATGGATTTGACATTTAATAACCAACAAAGGTTGATATGCCATAAAAGAAAACCAAACTAAACAAACCAAAATTAATACATTTTCTGTGGAAAATATGAAGTATTGTGTAAAACAACAAAATATATGCAGACTGATTGGTATAGAATATATACAACTCTCTCTCTCTTTCTCTCTTTCTCTCTCTCTCTCTCACACACACACACACACACACACACACACACACACACACACACACACACACACACACACACCTACTACCGATTTCACTGACGAATATGTGTTGTCTCTTCGTCTCTCTCTCTCTCTATATATATATATATATATATAGACAGAGAGAGAGAGAGAGGGAGAACGAAAGAGAGAGACAGAGAGAAAAGAATATATATGTGTGGTGGGGTGCGTACAATATTAGCTCCATCATTTCTCAATTGTTGCTGTAAAACTAGCAAATATTTAAACCAAAAAAGGAATTTTCATCGATGAGTGATTACCTTCGAACAATGATTCGTATAAGAATATTACAGATTATTATATTAAATATAGTAATCCATTCTAACACCTCTATAAGAACGACTCATTTTAGATTATTCACGTAAAACAGGATTGCTTTTCTTTTTCTAACAGCTTTGTGCTGTATTGTATTTCCCGGGAGTGTTTCTCATTAAGACTTTTCAGTAATACCTTGGTTTCCTCACAGAGTTTTCCTGAATTTTGATATTTCAGAATTTATCTCTATTCTATTATGCAATGTAATTTCTATAATGCTATATAACTTCTATTCTTGATCTCGTTTCATTTTTAAAATGTTAGTTTATCTTAAAATAATTTCATGATTTTCTTCCTTTTTAATAAAATCCGATAAAACTCTTTGAACACACACACATACACGTACACATGCATATATATATGTATGTGTGTTTGTAGCATGAACATTTCATGTAACATGGAAGTGCTTATATATATATATATATATATATATATATATATATATATATATATATATATATATATATATATATGAGTGTGTGTGTGTGTGTGTGTGTGTGTGTGTGTGTGTGTGTGTGTGTGTGTGTGTGTGTGTGTGTGCAAATATACGTGCATTTGTGTACATTTGTGTATATGAATGTGAAGATGTGTACGTATGTTTTTGTGAACGTATATGTGTCTGTGAGAGAATCCAATGCCTTACAAAATCTTTGAATTAGTTATTTCTAACTTTATCACAATCAACTAGAAAACATGCATTCAATTCGACACTTTCTCTGTTTCCGCCCATAAAACATGTAAACAATGACAAAGTCCTTAAATCGATACAATAGATCCATAAACAAAAGCCGCTAACGTCCATACAACTTGTACACAATCGAAAATATATTTTCATAATTGAATAATAGCTTTACGAATTCACTTTCAGGACGTTAAAAAGCCGTTTTAAGCTGAAGTAAATATATCTTTTTCATTTGTGGTTGGACAAGATGCCATTAACGGAAGATGAACAGAGCTGGACGTCTTTTTTTAAAGCAAAAGAATCCGTAGTTGCTTTTGGTTTGCTTTCTACATGTTGACCTTTTTTATCTTTTTTTTTTGAAACACAAACGTCGCTTCTTTCTGTTTTCTGTCGTGGAAAAACCTTTGTTCAATGATGTCTTATTGCAACAAAAAAGATTTTTTGTAAATCCCGAAAAAAATGACTGAAAAATATTGCGAATGAATTGCGATATATTTAAAAAATAATATATATATATATATATATATATATATATATATATATGATATAAACAAACTAACACAAAGACATAAAAAGGAAGACAAAAATGAGTAAAATCAAAAATAGATCAAATGGAAGTTTATCTGCATAAATAAATAGTCGTACTTTACTGTAATTTTGAAAGCGTGTTACTCCCGATGAATCTTGAAAGTGAGTTAGGTTTCAACTTTTTCATCACTATTTTTGACAAAGTGTGATCGACTTTCAGAATTAGAGTAAACTAAAAATTTTGATTAAAAATAGAAGAATTCTTCATGATTCATGAATAAAAGAAATATCATAAAGCTTTGAACAGTTTTAGTCACAAGATGAAGCATCATTGTATGATAATATAAAACGTAATACATAAAATACATTATTTACTAATATATCGCAATGTTGAAGGAATAAATACCTCTAAACCCATTTCAGAAGTGTTGCAAAATAAGATATTTTAATTATTTGACCCTCTCTGTGTCTTGTTCATCCCGTAAATTTATTATGCATCTCATGTATAAGTCGATCACACTTTGTCAAAAAAAAAAAAAATATTAATATTTTAACAAAACGAAAATGTTTTAGCTTATGAAATATATCTATGGCAATTTGAAATTGATTTTTGACGTGAAGGGTGAGACTGGCACATCTACTGAATTATTAAACTACAAAGATAAACGCTCTTTCGAAGGGTTTTAGAATATACTGACTGCATGTATCCCTTGAAGAAGAGTAAGAACTCGTCTACACCAAAAGGATGTCCTGTGTATGCTTTTAAACTCCATCTGATGGTGAAGAACTAGTTCGAGAGATCTAAGAAATATGGAGTACTCCTTGATTGCCATTACTCTCAGTGTAATAGTTAGTGTAAATATTTGAATTAAAAAATTTAACTGGTAATTCATTAATTTGAAGGGTCATGGAAAAACAGTCTCATGATTGATAGAGCTTGACCAATAGCAGACCCTTTTCGCAGTTATCCAATGGGTTGGTTTAGTCGCGAGATAGAGTATTTCAGTTTAGCAGCAGTCACAGAAAATAATTGACGGGTGCTTGGAATGGCTAATTCCTCAGTTATGTGGCTGTATGAGGCTTGAGGGAAATAAAGACGTCTAAAAAAATTAGTTAAGTTATTGTTCCCATTTATTAAAAACTGAAATAGACACCAAGATGAATGCAAATCAACCCTAAGAACAGCCAAGTAAAAGATCAGAGGGTCTAGGCAGCTAGACTAGCAGACAAGGTTAGAAAAGATGATAAGGTGAAAAGAAGAGGCATAAAATATTAGGTTGATTTGATACACCAGGTAGACTCTTACACGGAGTGTTAAGGTTCGTCTATGATCTGTTTAAACAATTCTTCGTACACAATATGAATGTGTGCAAAAAAAAAAAAAAAAAAAAAAAACACTTAAGAAACAACTATACAAAAAATGTAAATATTGAACGTACAATGATCACGATTCTCTAACCTCAAGGTATAAAATAACCCTAGATGGGTTAACATGACATTAACATCAATCAATCAATGAAATGCTTCAACAAAATGTAAGATTTTTTAGCATATAAAATATCTTTATGGCAATTATAACTTTTTTGAAACTGATTCATATGTTGAAAGATTGAACAACAAAAATAAATCGTTTAAAAAAAATCCATTTTTAAAAATCCATTTAAAAAAACGATATCTTTTAAATAAGACGGAAAAATTTATTAAACTTGGATCCGATTTCATCTCATTTTGAACTGAAATGTGGACTTTATAACAACAAAAATATTAAATTTTCCTAAATGATTACATTTGGAAAATTTTGATATTTTAGTTGTAAAAATTAAAAACAATCTAAATAGAATTTCATTGTCAAATTATCATCCTATTGAATACAATAGAAGTTATTGACAATACCTTTCCTCAATTGGAAATTCTAGATAACGTTTCATGACCATTATGACGCAAATATCATCAATGCAAAAGTCGGCCACCAATGTTTGGTCGAATCAACTTAGTAATAAAATATACGAGTATATTGGATTAATCAATAACTATTTCCCTGTGGATTGACTTCTGATGACACCGTTAACCAATCTGTGACCAATCAGCCGACAGAATCACGCTATTCGTTAACAGAAGGACAGATGTCAACCAATCAAATTTTATAACTGTCGTGAATTGTAAGTCATATGATGATGATTTCTCAGAAAGAGACGACGTTTAATAGTAATTAAAATATGGA
>OY757925.1:21134022-21139495 GCA_963585895.1 Sepioteuthis lessoniana | reverse complement strand
AGATGAACAAAAATGATAAAACAGATATGGTGTTTCTGTTTAATTGGTCGAAACTAATTTCGACCTCAGGTCATCGTCAGAAAAAGTTTTGGTGAAAAAAATGTTTTTTAAGTTTTAAAGATTTAAAACTTTTAAAGAGAGTTGATATTCTATGCAAAAAGTGATGTAAAATGTACAGTTGAAGAGTTGACCAATGGATATTCTACTCTAATGGTATATATATATATATATATATATATATATATATATATATATATATATATATATATTTGATTAACATAGAAATAAAAATAAAAATTACAGATTCCCGAAGCCCTCCATATAAAAAAAATACCTAAACTCAACAGAACCAATTCCGAATCCCGTACTAATGTACTTAAATTTCTTTAGATACTGCTGCTACTTATGGAACCATATTATTTAGAATAAACCCTACAACAACACACTAATATTAATGTACATGCTGTGGTCCTATGCTAGTCACGAAGCCCAATGTGGTGGGACTACTAGTCACAGTACTTGTTATGGCTGCTGTGTTCGTGACTATCACATTTGCTTCCGACTGTTTACTTTGTCAAGTTCTTCCGTACTCACGTTGTGTTTAAAAGATCCACAAAGTGGGGTTGACACAATTCAGCAGATCTTCTTCTGGCGGTCAGGTGATACGAGTGGCTAGATTATCTAGCAACTCAAAGAATAGGGAAAACCCGTTGTTAATAAATAACAAAGATGTTTTTTTATTGAAACACGTTTGTGAAAGAACAAATAACAAGCAAACAATGTTTGCTTTCCTGGAAAAAAGAAGAAAGAATATTGTGAGAGGAAGAGTGACGATGACGTGCGGTTGGTATGACACTAATATCTTTGAAATCTGGGACTTTGAATTTTAATCAAGTCTGTATGTTGTTCGGAGTGCCTCGGGTCAAGAATGGAAGGGATGCTTCTTTGGCAGACTTGAGTTACCTCTTTGTTTCTTTTCTCATCCTCTCCGATGATTCGTTTTCCCATCCAGTTTTTTATAGATTAAAATCTGGACTAAAATGTTTTCTGATTGCTTGTCTAATAAGAGGCAATTAGGAGCCATATTCCCATGGGTCAGCCAATCCTAGTCCAGGATTATATCTCACATGAATAGGGAAAACCCTTTTTAGATTCTATGGCCCATGGGAAAAGGTTTAGAGCAATGGGGTTGAACAAAAAATCAGCATCACCTGACTGGATGAGCCCTTCCCAGCTCACCTTTATTTAGGGTGGAGCAAAATTAAATCTCCCTTTTGACATTGACCTTTAAGATAAGGACTAGAAAAATATGTTTTACGAAATGACCTGTTTCATCATTATGATCATTTTAACCGAAAAATTAAATAAATTCGCTGACCTTTAAAATCAAAAATAATTGTCTCGCACTTAACTGACCTTTAGAAACAATCAACCAGATTTTTAGGTCAATTTATTCCTTGAACAGAAAGCTACTTATTTTAAGGATCTTATTGTTTTTGAGATATATCTATTAATTTTCACATATTTCATAAAACTTAATTTTTATTGATTAATTAAGTATTTAACCGCACTTTGTGTCACACATGCAAAGGCCACATTGCTTTTTCTATATAAAAACCCCTGAAGATGGTCCAAGATCGGGAAGAAAGTACTAGGGAACCAATTAATTATGGGAGGTTCATTAATCAATTCCCGCCAAATACCATAAAATCGATGTGGCTACTCGAAAGGATAAATACAAAAATGTGTAGACAAAGGATGTCTATATTGTTTAATCAAATATGTATTAACGAAGAAATGCTGCCCAAACACACACACACACACACACACACACACACATATATATATATATATATATATATTTATTTATTTATTACTTTAGAATATATAATATTGTCGTTTCTCTTAAATAAAATCTATAATGAGAGTTCAAAATAAAAAGGGTTGTGCTAATTGTTGCAAATGAAACAATGTTTAATACAACAAAGCTTTAAGAGTGAGTGCAACAATATAAAAAAATCACGAACAACCAAATCTAAATTTCACAATCTTTCTATCTCCTGGCAAAGGGTAACAATAATATATAAATAGTACATAATTGTGTCATTATTTTATGGTGAAAATCTATATTTCTTTGTCTATTACATCTGTTATATTAAAGCAAAAAGATGATTAAATAACATGAAAAATAAATCCGAACTTTTTCTGAACAATCGTTACCAGGCAAGTGATATATTTACTCCCCTAAAATTCTGCTGCTTGGGCAGTACAATAAAATTAATTTGGAAATACTAAGTAAGATAGAATACACATATTATATTGATCCAAGGCAGAGAGCTGTGTATTGAAACTTTGATTCCCAGCAAAATGCATGGATTCAAAACAGCAGATTCCATCGATATTTAAATAATTGTCATGTATCCATATTAACGATGTTTTCCACATGTCTATGTCAAATAACTTATTGAGTATGCCATGCCACTTCATGTATAACACTATCTTAACTGACAAAGAAAATATACTCAAATCTACTATGTTAAAAATAAAGGAATCAACACAGAATAAGATATTCTTCAAAGTACTGGATTCTGAATGTATTTAGTAAATGACTGAAACGTTATGTTTGAAGAATAGGTTACCGTGAACAAAACGTCATCAAAACGCACAAACTTCATGCGGAAATTTTAAATATAAAAATCTATAATGACTTTTCCATAAACATGTAAGCTTTCAGTGACAATAGTAGCCAAAAGGAATTGATAATTTTTTTCAAAACTTTCAAAAGTTTTTTTTTTTAATTCATTGTCTGTAAATCTCTAATCAAACTTATGTTCGAGAAGGATTGCTCATGCATACATCTATCTATCTATCTATCTATCTATCTATCTATATATATATATATATATGTGTGTGTGTGTGTGTGTGTGTGTGTGTGTGTGTGTGTGTGTGTGTGTGTGTGTGTGTGTGTGTGTGTGGTCCTAAAACTGGGATAAATTGGTTGGGACAGAAGTAAGAAAATTAGAGATAGAGGAAAACATAAGAAAGTAGAAAACTACTAATATAAAAAAATTCTAAAAGAAAGAAAGAAAGAAAGAAAGAAAGAAAGAAAGAAAGAAAGAAGGGTAGATGAAAAAAAGAAAGAAAGAAAGAAAGAAAGAAAGAAAGAACATAGTTGAAAAATAAACAAAAAATGTAAGAAAATGTAAGAAAAAATGGCTGATTGACTCGTAAAGATTTAAGCCCTAGTTTGTAAAAATGACTGCAATGATAGTAAGAATTTAAATAAGAAAGAGAAGAAAACATTGAAATAATAAATAACACCCAAAAATCGAGAGAAAAACAAATGGTGGACATGAATATAAATTTGGTGAACTTGTTACAACACGAAGTTTTCCTTAGTTACAAGAGCGATGAAACAGAAAAATAGAAGTCAAATAAGTAGAGAAATAAGAACGAACCAGAAAGAAACAAATGGAATAGTAGAATTGAAAATGTTCACACTGTTCATCCAAGATTTTCTAATCTGCAGATTTCTCTTAAATCTTGTCATTTGCGTAATCACAAGCAAAAAGAAATGCAAGTAAAGAATTGTAAACTACAATTAGCATTCTTCCTTCTTTTGAGTCAATGTTTAAACGAGAATTTAGAGTGAGAACACGCATAGTTTAGCGAGATCTTATCTATTACTCATTTCTCTCACCATGTTTTACATGGTAATCAGCAGACATGTTGTCTCTGAATCACGAGAGGCTTCCAAATGGTTTAATCTGTTCGGCTCGCTACGTGGGAGACTTGTGCTGTCGTTTGCAATAGAAAATTATTAAGTGTCACAAAAATAAAAATCAATACAAATAACAAATGTCAAACGAAGGACAGTAAGAAATAGGCAAAAAAGAAACAAAAAGAAAAATAATTTAAACAAGTAAACAAAAAGAGAAGAACTTCAAAAAGTAGGAAAGAAATGAAAACGAAAGAAAGAAAGAAAGAAAGAAAAGGACAACACAAAAGAAAGAAAGAAAGAAAGAAAGAAAGAAAGAAAGAAAGAAAATCATAAAGTATGGAGGAATGTCGAATAATATTTTCTAATATTTAGATAATTTGAAATTTTAAAGATATTGTCAGTATTTCAAACAAATAAGGGCCTGTGCGTCATTCATCAGTATGTAACTGCTTCTTTACTAAAATATGGGGAAACTTGCATAATTCTAATTAAATTTATTATCAGAAATTAAATACATTCATGAAAAAATACTGTATCAACTGAAATATCTCTTGTAGTTGTGTGAGTTTTCTTCACATAATAAAAAAAATTATATACTGAACTAAGGATCGAACTCCTTAATGCAAGAAATATCTCCGGATTTTTCCTTGAATATTTTCATGTTTAAAATAAAACGTTTCTGGAGGACTGGATGTTTTTCCTATAAGAATAGTCACAATGATTTTCTTAACTCTGAGTTGATATTATGTAAAAATACCGATATATATATATATATATATATATGTGTGTGTGTGTGTGTGTGTGTGTGTGTGTGTGTGTGTGTGTGTGTGTGTGTGTGTGTGTGTGTGTGTGTGTGTGTGTGTGTGTGTGTGTGTGTGTTTTATAAAGTAAACGGAGAGAAAAATACATATAAATGGATTAGAAAAAACTTATAGCTAAATATTAATTTAGATCCACCGACGCGTTTCGACAAGATATTTAAGATATGAAATTACAAAAATTTCTGGTAGATAGTGTTTTAGGTCATCTTCAAGGTGCGAATTATTAATTTAAATTAGCGGTTTGAACGAATACAGAAAATTATTTGAAAAATATTCTTAAAAGATTACGCCATGAAACGTAATTTTTTAAAACAAGTTAAGGAGAAACATAGCGTCTATAAAAAGTCGGTTTGTATAGGTGGAAAAGAAAGAAAGAAAGAAAGAGGAAAGCATGAAGAAAAGGACGGATGGAGTCAGTTTGGAGGCGGATAGAATGTCTATTTGATTATCGTTGTTAGTGTAAGTTGAAATCCATCAACATAATTTTGGCTAAGTAAGGTAAAATCTTATAAAATCCTGGTCTTTGTTCTCTAGTGTTATAATGTGAAATAGCAGAAGATTCTATAATTCTATGTTTGTTTTTTTTTCATGGTTAAATGTGATGATGATTAAATGTTAAAAATTAAATTTGTGGTTTCTGGAAATGTTATGAATAACTGAAGCGTTGGAAAAATTGTCTCTCTTGTGTTCCTTGATTCGCTTTGGTAGATTTTTACTTCACAAATTTAATTTCAGCACTTGTGGCGCTCTATTTGTTTTATTAAAAATAACACCTTTAGGATGAGAAATAAAAATTTTTGAGGGGGGTCAAATACTTTTGACTGGTATATATATATATATATATATATATATATATATATATATATATATATATATATATATATATATGGGAAAACAATACAGGAAATAAAACTGACTTATTCAAAACTGA
>OY757925.1:20999022-21129022 GCA_963585895.1 Sepioteuthis lessoniana | reverse complement strand
CGTCTCATATTCATACAATTTATCACGTCGATTTAAGATCGACTTTCTAAAAAGAAAACTTTTATTTCAAAGAAAAATGACATTTTTGTACAGCAATCCTCCAGCTCTTGTTGCTCTTTCATCCGTTAAATGCGAAGTAAAATTAAGGTTAGAAAAAAATGACTGACTTATGTGACTCCGCCAGGTGTGAATGTAATTGAAAATCTTTGAAGTATCGGCAAAAGATATCTTTATGTGGGTGGAAAGCAATTTTCTTACCAGAATAAACTTTAAGGAGTAATATCCACTACTTGTGAATCCATTAAAATTGAAAAATAACTTTAGACAAAAATGGAAATTATATCAGCAAGCCTTATTGCTATTCTGCTGTGTCATTTGACCAAACTTGTTTTATTTTTTTTTTGAATGTCCTCCTATCATTTTTTTCATATAAATTGGGACGTTTTAAATAATATATTTTGTAAATTCTTGCGTAAATAAAATTCTATTGATGTTGGATTTTATCGTTCCGCATGAGCGCTAGACATAAACTAAACTGAAATTTGACGAGTCTTATGATAATTAAAATTTTATTGATTTGCCAATAATGTTAGAAGGTATTGTATGATTTTATGATAGATACTTAATATTTATTATTTTGCAAGTTGTACATTGATAAACTACATAAACCTATTTTGTGAGAAATGGAATCGGTGATCCGAGTTCAAATCCTGGCGGGGGCTGTCCTCGTGGTGTAATGGTTAAAGCGATGGACTGCGGAATCGTAGCACGCGAGTTCGTACTCCAGTCGCGCTATTACATTCACTTTCGGGCAAATACTCTTGGGAAAGGTATAAACCCCCTTATCCTCCCAGCTATGGGTAAATAGTACCACTACTGTTCTTCTAGGAGAATGGCTTTGGCATTAAATAACCTAAAAAGAGTTGATATGCCATTAAAACAAAGAAACTAAACCAAACCAATCAAATCCTGGATAAGCCACGAATGCCCATGGGAAAAACATGAATTCATCTGTTCTTTCCTCTACCCGTAATTATGTGTAAATATTAAGACAGATTGGGTTTTTTAAACTTGGTTAAGGAAA
Source organism: Sepioteuthis lessoniana (assembly GCA_963585895.1). Taxonomy (NCBI): domain Eukaryota; kingdom Metazoa; phylum Mollusca; class Cephalopoda; order Myopsida; family Loliginidae; genus Sepioteuthis; species Sepioteuthis lessoniana. Next base: position 21,127,938 of record OY757925.1, on the reverse strand, counting down.
CCACTCTTAGAGCAGGCAAGTTCTGAAATAAAAGAAGTTTTACTCCGCTTAAAAATTGACTTTGTGTCACATTCCGCCTAGTTAAATCCATACACACATATTCAAACCGATGCAATGAGATGGCCAGTAGATTTAATGGGTTTTATGTTATAACAGTGATCCATAATAATATTGATACTTATATTTAGGAAGTTATGAAGGATTCTACTATTTCATAGAAACTTCTGTTTTATCGAGTGTTTGGATGATTAAATACTGGTATTTAGTGCAAACACGATGGCGCAATATGAAGGCAAAAGTTTGTTTACTTTTTATTCGACTTTCGTAACTTTTAAAAGAATGAGAATGTTGTATATTTTCCCCATTACGAGAAGGATATGTCGCTTTCCAGTACTGTTACGTAGAAGAGTGTAGAATTTTGAAAATTTGGTTTCTTTGTTTACTGAACTTCATGGCAAAGCGATCCTTGTAGAAGACTAAGAGGGGTACTATTCAAGTCATAGCTGGAAGGATAAGAGGGTTCATACATTTAGCAAGCGTATTAACTGGGAGGATATGAGGGTTCTTACTTTTACCAACAGTATTAACTGGGAGTATAAGAGGGTTCATATTTTTTACCAAGAGCATTAACTTGGAAGATAAGAAGGTTCATACTTTTAGCTGAGAGGAAAAGGGGAGTATCAGTCCAGAAGTAAACGTAATAGCACAACTGGAATTCGAAATCGCCGACTATAATGGTGGTGAGGGCACCTCGGGTGGTGTAATGGTTAGCATGTTAGACTAGCAAACCTACACGAGTGAGTTCGAGTCTCATTGGGTGCCCCTTTCATATGGCCTTGTGCTACATCTAAGCAAAAAGCTTAGTAAATTACGACTATAATGGTGGTGTAATGGTTATCATCGTAGGAAAGGAACACGGCGACACGAGTTCAAATCCTTGACGAGACTGATTGCATTTCACATAGCACTAATACCTTTGGGAAAGGTATGAATCCAATTATTCTCCCCTTCAGCTATGGGTAAATAGTAGGACAGACTGGGTTCTTCAACCTTGGTAAGGTGACTAGTCTAGGAGAGGGAAAACTCTGAATTCAAACCTGTTAAACTCCGCTTAAAAAATTGACCTTGTGTCATATCCTGCCCGAGCGGAGGGGTTGGTAAATATGATAATAGCTTTGCCCAGCTCTTTAACTATTACCCGACAAGGATTCTTCGCAGTTGTAAATTTAGAATAATCATTTATCGATTTATACGTGTTTTTTTTTTTTAAGGGACTATCAAATTTTTCTGTCTTTAAAATAATATATTTTCATCCGAATATTTTATGTCCTAAAGTCTTGTTATGATGTGTATATCTCGTAGAGAGGATTTTCACTGGTTATTGCCATTAGCTAACCGCTGGTTGATATTGTGTCACTGTTATTGGTTGCTTTTGGGCTTCTGATTATTCTCGGAGACCTGTTAATTTTTTTTTTTTTTTTTTTTTTTATATTGGTGATATAAGTTTATTTTCTTCGTCAGTCTCTTCTAGCGTTTCATCATCACTTTTTCTTTACTCTGATTTGTTTCACTGTTAAAATCATACGTCTCCTCCTGCTCTTCATTCCCAACTTCTTCTTCTATTTCACATCTTCGGGTTCGATTCTTGATCTAAACTGATCCGCATGTGCCTGAACGTGCCGCCAATTTTTCTCAGATATCGTTTTGTTATGCCTTTTCTGTAATAGGAATTTTCCTTTTTTTGAATTTGATTCTTTATCATTTCTATACCAAACAGTTTAAAATTATATGGTTATGGGGTATCTAATTTATCTCTCAATTAACGCAGAATGACTTTGTTTTCTTTCTGTATGTGGAATAGTTCGTTAACTAAGAAGCAATCTGGATTGGTTGGCTTCTATGCTTTTTCATTAAATAGGGAAAATGCCTTTTTCACTGTTTCTTTCTGAAATCCCATTAGATCGCGAATCATACGGTGGTGTTCTGTATGGGATGTGCCCAATACGTTTTACAGATTCTTACCGCAAAGTTCTGGCGCATTGTTTGTGACTATCGTTTTTGATACTCCGTTTCTTGCAAATACTGTTCTTAGTACTTGCTTTCCGGTTGTGGCTTTTCTGTCCGTTTCTTTGATTACCTCAGACCATCCCAAAAATTTTGCCATAATGTTCATAAAAGAGAACACAACTCCGCATACAGACGCCTTATCCAGACTAGAGTTTGGTAATGATAAGTTAGAAAATCATGAATTTGCAGAAGTCTAAATACAACACTTGGTGGAAATGGACATTTTGCCGCCAAATCGATTCACAGTAGAAACAAGGTAAGACCCCGTATTCAGTCAGATACCAAAGAGAATGAATAGAAAATATGGAACAATTGTTCAAGATCCTTCAAAGAAATGTTACAAACAAACCGTAGAGAAGGCCATAATATGGAATAGAGACATAAAATACTTCCATGAACCCTAAGAAAGGAATATTAGTGAGTGTATATGATGATGTATATTGTGGCATAACTGCAACAAAAAAACAGTTTCAATTTACTATCTTGGTACCCGGGATATTCCAAAGAAGTGAACAATTATGTTAAAAATGTTTCCTTTCATCTCTATTTTATTATTGACTCATTTGGGTCCTAAATACTTTCCATGAATTTGGTTCTTTCAGCGATAATTAGTCTTTTTTTTTTTTTTGGTGCGTATATTTTTCTTAATCATTCTAACGATTTCTTAATAAGTTATTTCTTCTAATTTGGGGGAGAGGAAGTCATTGTCACGTAGCCAGAAATATATCTGTAATTTCATTCTCTCTTTCGCTAGCTTTTTCGTCTTTTAATTTCTAAACCCGTATCAGCACTGTAAAACATCTGATCCAAGTTTCTATAAGCTCCAGTTCATTCAGTGCGGTTAAGGGTTCTATTAGCAAAACCATTGTTATGATGTGTATATATCACAGAGTAGATGTTGACTGATAAATACCATTAACAATAAGTAGGTTGATATTGGGTTACTGCTTTTATGATTGCTTCTAATTTGCATACGATACTACAAGTTTGAAGAAATAAATGTGGGATTTTTATAAAATAATGATACCTTGAAATCATTTTTAACGGTAACTTTGCCAACACACAGACACACGAACACATATCTATCTATCTATCTATCTATCTATCTATCTATCTATTTATAGATATATGTATTGATAGATAGATAGATAAAGGGAGTGAAAGAGTAACATTTTATGTACGAGTGTAAACTATGAAGTCTTTTTCACTCGGATTTCTTTTTTCATGAATTTTCACACCAGCAGTTCTGGATAGTAATATTTTTTCTTCTAACTTGATTGTTGCTTATAGAGTCCACGCCAAATCCTCCGCTTTTCTTACCGTGTGATTAAGAGTCTCTTCCTTTGTCTTCTATTAGTCGTTGTATTCAACTTGTCAAGCTCACAAGAGAACTATCTCTCTCCATCCGTTCTATTGACTCGTGCGTAAGTCATTGAGAGTAGAAACAAGCACTAAATTATTACTTTAATTCCAATGATATTGTCGATTGAAGACATCCTATGCATTCTCTTTTATGTACATTATGTCAAAATTTTCGGGATGGTCTGAGGTAATCAAAGTAACGGACAGAAAAGCCACAACCGTAAAGCAACTACTGAGAACAGTATTCTCAAGAAACGGCGTAACCAAAGCGATAATCACAATGCGCCAATTTTTTTTTTTTTATTAAGGGATAAAATAAATCAAATAAAATAATACTTAATAACAAAAATAAACTCCCCGGGGAAACTAAAAAAAAAAGATGTAATTGTAGGAACGAATGAAAAACATTTTTGAATTAAAGAAAAATGGTTTAGCATTTACGGATTTCAACAATTGTTCTTTTTATTTCTTTTTTCTTAATACTCATAAAATCTGTTCTTATACTTTTTCTCTTCTCTTCTCATCTCTGTGGAGACGTTCGTGGTGTTATGGTTATCACATTAGGAAATGGGTACGGCGACTCGAGTTCAAATCCTGGACGAGGCTGTAAGCAATTAACATAGTATTGGGAAAGGTATACACCCAACTATTTTCCTTCCTGTTAAATATTATATCATACTAGAATCTTCAACTTTGGTATGATAACCAGCTTCGGAGAAGGAAAACCCCTGATTTAAACCAGTAAAACTCCGCATAAAATTGACCTTGTATCAAATCCTGCCCGTGTGGAGTGGTTGGGTAAATGCATATATTATTTTTCTCTTTTGTCATTTTATCATTTGTCTATGACTATTTCTTTTCCTCTTCTCAATCATTTTCATTGAGAAGGTCATTCCAAAAGAAAGACGAATTTAGACATTGAATATCTACTGAGCCAACAAATTTAAGAAAAGTGTTCAAAGCTGTAATATCTGGTTATCCTTATTGAAGATCAAGTGCCAGCAAATTGGCTCGTCTCAATCTCTACATAATCTGCATTTGTCATTTGCCTTTATATCTTGAATTTTACATTAGTTATAATCAAGTTTCTCGGGCTCACTATTAATATTGATCTAGTTTCACTTTTCAGGTGTCCACTTCATAAACATGCCAATTTCTTGTCCTCTGCAATTCCTGTCTTTGAAAATGTCTTTACCATTGCTTGTCTTTCCATTTTTGGATTCTCATTTTGGGGTTTCATTCTGTTCGTCTTCTTCGTCGTTTCGGTTGAACATATTGCCCGTTATTAATTATACTCTTCTTACTATGCCTTGTGTAGTTTTCATGTCTATTGATCGAAGACGGTGATGTCTTTGATGCGGATAGATCTACATTTTCTCTTTCCTCTTTAAATATAGTCTGTTAGCATTGTCTCTTGAGTGTGAAGGTTTACAAAGGCTTATTAGATTTCTTTTATAATTCAGATGTCTGACTTCTTTTGTTCTGTTTAAGAAGGAACTCACAATATCTCACAATAAAACTGCCCAGGTATTTATTCCTTTGACCAAATTTTTGCAGCAGAATTTGGTTTCTAATATTTTCTTCTTTTCTGAATTGTTTTTTATCGACTTTTTTCCCTTCATTTTGTTATATTTGATTGTATACACGTTCAGAAAGTCCAAAATTATAAAAACGCTCAACCGAAGAGGTTGAACGCTTTCATAATTTTGGGGTTAGTGCGAGTCCTTCAAATGTTCATCATTGGCATTTCTCGAATTCAAAATGCATTCTGATGTGTTGACTGAAGATCCTAATTGTTTCTATTAAAGTTTTCAGATCCATTTTCAAAAGACCCGTGTAGAGGAAGAGACTTAGCTTTTCTCATTGTGAATCCAGATTTTCGTTTTTATATTTCTGTTAGCTCAGCCGTAGAATCAATTTGAAGAAAGACGGAGTCACCTTGGAAGATAACAATTTTTTTAATTTTTAATTTTTTTTTCTTGGTTTTGATATTCTTCACCAAGGGCTAATCCTACTCTTTTCTGTTTACTTTCATCATGATGTTCCCTTCCAATTTTAACATTATATTTTCCTTCTTAAACACTATCTTCACGCATATTCAACATTAATTGAATGGATTTCATCACAAATTTCGAAGTCCTCAAAACTGCGATTATCACTTGTATTGAAGCAATGATGCTCAATGTTCCGCAAAATACAACTACACAGGACAATTTACGTAATCAGAATGGATTACACATTTAAGAAAGTTGTCCGGCGGTCACCATGTTAGAGAAGTGGCATGAAATAGATAAGAAGACTTCCTTAAAAAATCTCCTGTGAAATTAACTACTGACAGTGAGCCTTTAAGCAAATGGTTAACTTTAACTTTAGCCGTAGAGTCCAAACAGAAGAAAAGAGGCAGTGCCGTCAAAAAAACTCGTTGCACTGAATCAGAACCAACACGTTCTCAGACCTCCCCCTGTAGTAGCTATGGTGGTTCCTGCCCATCATTTACGCGCGTACCTACACTTATCAAAGAACGTCTTCGTAAATTTCTATTCGAAAAGACCAAACCCTATATTATTCATGGATGTGAGAGCATGTCATATACCATTTTTTTTTAATCCATTAATACTAGAGGGTTTTTTTTATCAGAGACCACTTAACTCTCACCACACAGACGAGGAATTTTGACTAAAGCACTTACGCAAAAGTTATTCTAACATCGCTTGTGTTGTTACCAGTCGTCTAAATCAGAAGTCATAAATTTCATTATAATCTGGTGCTTTCCAAATCTACCATTATATTTAGACTTCTTTTAGGTTTATCTTCAGCTTCTGACCAATCTTCGACATCTTGCAATTCCTTTTTGATATTGGTCAGCTACTTAGACTTTTTGTGTTTCTTTCCGTATTCCTACAACTTATCCAGAAATATTTTGCCAATTTGTTCTGCTTTCTCTATTGTTTCCTTGTTCTTAAATTTTCCGTTTTGCCTATCGTATTCGATTCTATGTCTTTATTTCTTTACTTACCTAAGACCATTTAATTTCTTTACATCGAATTGTGTTTTTGAAACAAAAGTTTATATTCTTCTGCTATTATCCTGTTGGATCGTCATATTTTGGTTTCCTTCGAAGTGATTTCTCTTTTTATATTATCACCTCTTAACCCACTTCAACAACTTTTTTCGTTTGTACGTTTTCTTTTCTCAAAAACAGCTCCCCGCAAACGAAAATGCAGTTTTATTTTTGCTTTTCAATTTTTTATCGTAAAAGCAGAAATCCTTTATTTCATGCGACCTAAAGTTTACTTGAATCTTCTTTTTCTATTTATTTCTCTAAGTTCAAGAGGAAAGAATCAATCTTCAGTATTTGTTTTGTTGGTTGAAAACAATCTTACATTACACTCCCATATCTCTGTCATTCTTTTTTTTTTTTTGGTGGTGGGGGGGAATAGCAATCGAAAATTTGTCATCCTTGCCTTTTGTGAGTAATGGGATGAGGTGGTGATCGGTCAAATTAGAGCAGTTATTGATCATCACGGCAATAATTGTCATTAAAGTAGTCGAGAAATACAGAATGAAAAACTGTATCTCTCCTGTAGTTTATCAAGGAACAACCAGACGATCATGTCACTCAAATTGTATTTTTCATCCCTGCATTTATTGCGTTTATTTTGGATTAACGTTCATATGAATAGAGTATTTTGAAGCAAAAGAAGATAGAGAATTGTATAAGCTGTGATCCTGAGAAAAGGATAAAATAGTTATCTTAAGTGTAGAGATAATCTTTTGAGGATTATTTTGGTACCCATTAACTCTCATGCTTCATCAAGATTAGACCAACAGAAAAACGTTGATTTACTGCAGTGAAAATAATTATTTCATTTTTTCTTTTCAATGTTCTTTCTTATGTTTTTTTTCTCTGTTTTCCATCATGTCTTTCTTTTTTTCGTTTCTCCCTTTTCTTTTTTTCTTGGCACTCTGAACCTTATTATGTTTACGTGATCGTCGATTTGCATCCATGCAAGAAAAATTAGGTTTCGAAATTTTTCAAACCGGCAATGTTATCCAGGTTCGATTTTCAAACTTGAAAGCTTATTTTCCCCTTCCTGCGTTATAAGCTGCAACCATTCACTAATTTCTTTTTCGAATTTACTGCACTTTTCCCAATTTTTGACGTCACTATTTTTCATTTTGTTTCTTCCCAATTTTACCTTTTTATTAACTTAACTGGTTTCTCGATAGTCGCTTTTGCAAAAATTCTTCTTTCTTTACTAATTATTTCGTTTTCCTTACAAAACTTGTTTTTCTGTTTTTAGTATTCCATGTGATATTGTAGTTCTATCAAAGAACTATTTTTCATTTTTTTTTTTCTTTTTGAATTTTTATTCTTTCTTAAACATCTCTTTATTTTTATTAAGTCTTTTATCTCTTTCTTCTGTTTTACAGGATTCATTCTTTAGAACGTTCCTTTCCCAAAATTACATTCATTCTTTTTCGACCCCTTCAGCCTCGGGCAGGATGTGAAACAGGGTCAAGTTGAGGCCAGTATTAAAAACTGTTTGGTTCTGTCTGCATTGCAGCCTTTGGGATGTATCTCAGGCATCCAGCAATGAACCAAATCCTTGCCCTATTAGACGAGATTTGAGTGCTATTTAGGGAGATGCTCCCCCACCCCGAAGCCAAACTCTTTAATATATCGTTCAGAAATGGGTTTCCTATAGATCATATTTTTTCTTTTTCTCTTCTACTCTATCTTTATTTCTTGTTTAATTGTCTTTTCTTTCTTTCTTTACACCTAAATTCATTCATCTAACTTTACATTTTTACTCTTTTACTACTTTCGTTTAATCAAGACTTTTTTGTTTTATATTTTATACACTTCTTTCGTGGACAGATTCTCTTTTCTGAGAAAGAATATATTTTGTTTTATCAATGGATTGCACCTGGTCATTGAAGCAGTACATTTCCTACGGTATTAGATCTTGAAACTGATGTAACGTTATCGCAATATTGCGTTGTAAAATGATTGTCGTGATATTGCTCCTCACTTGGTCCTAACTATTGTCACCTTGTGTCAGACTAAGCAAATCTAAACTAAAAGTCAGAAAGTAATATAAAGGAAGATGGCATCGCAAATCATTGCAACTGAATTTGAATCTGTCTCATTACTTTCAGAGCCTTAATTAGTAATTATATTTATTACCTACAAACCCAGATCAGGTTTCAAAAAATTTATAAACCAATGGTAGTTAATCGAAAAATTATAATTTTCCAACTATCATTCTTTTATCGAATATATATATATACGGTGGTTATGTTTTCCTTTGTGCTTTTAAACAATCCACGATTGCTCGGCTGTTTCGATTGCTTAAAAGAGGAGGCCGTACTAACCAGGCAGTATCGCTCAATAGCATGCCAAAACTCTGACTTTGCCAGCATGGAAATTTTGTGTTTTTCTATCTCCGGTTTTAAGGAATCGGATGTATGTCTGAAGCCAACAGTAACAACGCCGTTAACAATCAGAATAGAATCCGGTGAATTGGTGATGAAGCCGCAGTGCGCACTTCCGGTTCCGGAAGCGGAAGTGAGGGCTACCAGTTATACTCGACATTCCACGTTTATGTAGATTCTTTGGAGTTTAATGTTACCAGGGATGAATTGAAGACATTTACGAAAAACTGTCAAAACATACCCTCAATACACACACACACACACAAAGACTGAAACACAAGATGCAAACACAGCCATAAATGCACACATACGCACACAAATATATACACACACAATACAGACCTTCAGAAAAAGCTATTATACAGTAATACACATTATACAGTAATACACAATTACACTAGAGAGAAAGAAAGGAAGAAAGAATGAGAAAAGTTCTGAACGATGCGAATTTAAATGTTTAAATGTAAAATAAATTCAAATACTTAAAACTCGTAAACATCTATTTTGTTGTATAACTAATTTCATAAATAATTCTTTATTATGTCTTTAGGAAACTTACCACTTTAGTGAACTTATATCTGATTAAAACCGTAAATAATTGGATGCATGTATAAGAAGTTTGTAGAAGAGCATAATTAAGGATTACGCACTGCGAACCATCTTTGCTAGAAGTTTACTTTTAAAACCTTATGCCAGACTATACTAACTTTAGTAAATATATACTTAATTACCCCTCAAAATATGTGTCTTTAAGTAGAAGAGAAATCGAGATACTAAAGAAGGAACTGGAATAGACAGACAGAACTAAACTGGATATTATTGATTTTACCATGTATACAATTTGTGTGTTTTGACTATTGACATTAAGAAGATTGTGTAGTGGTAGAATTGTTGGAAAAGTTTTCTAAATACATTTGAATAGTTTAGATTGATATATTTTTTGTCAAAATACATATATATATTTCAGCACATTTAATACTGCGTATTCATTATTCCATATATAAAATTACCTATCTCTGTATATCTGTGTACAAATAGAATATGTAAGTATACATATTAAGAGAAGAATATATGTAAAAATATCTATGTAAACCTATATACTCATCTTCACACAAATACTCTTCACACACACACACACACACATACACACACACATATATATATATGTATATATATATATATATATATATATATATATATATATATATATTGCCCAGTCGGCTGGGGCTATGGGATACACCGACTGCTTCTCTGCAGAGGGGTAAGACACTCCCCAACGAGTGTCCTAGATATGGCACTAAACAATGTGATAGCGAGGCTCCAGTAAAGCTGGAGCTTTGGGGAATGCAAAGTACCCCTTCAGTGCCATCGCTCCCAGGTCCACTTTAGCCCGGAGCGGCAGCACCTGATAGGGTCCTATCTATGGGTCCAATAGAACTAAACTGTGTACATAAATCAAACTGGATTGTTTGAAATAGAACTGTCTTGACATTTAAACTGCGTTCTCATGCTAAACTGAATTGGTTGAAATGGAATTGTTTTTGCATGCTAAACTGAATTGTTGGAATTAGAACTGTTTTAACATTTAACTGAGTGTAACCAAAAAGCATACTTATACTAAATTGAATTGTTTTAAATATAACTGTATATACATAGTGCCTTCCATAAGTTTCCAGACTTTTTATGTCGTAGACTCTTGAAAATTCAGTATGTTATTGCTATACATCATATGAGATGACAGACCAATTTTTATGATTTCAGGTTTAAAGGAACAACTGCAGCAGCAATTGGAATACACCCTACTAAAGCCTGATTGTCACAGCTGGGGAATTTCAAAAATGCAATCTGGACGTGAGGAAGAACGATATACTAATAGAATTCTGTTTTAAACTTGGAAAAATGCCACAGAAACGTATGGAATGCTTCAGACTCCTTTTGGGGCATATTGCATGAATCGAGCATCAGTTTTTGAGTGGCATAAGAGATTCAAGGAAGGCATGGAGTCTGTGATGGATGATGAGAGGTGTGGGAGGAGTAATGAAGTCAATACACCAGAGTTGATTGGCCAAAGGGTTAGGCCAAAGGGTTAGGGTTACTATGTTGAGGTTTTAAGGGAGTTCAGGTAGAGATTCCTAGGGAAGAGGCCAGCACTCTTCAAATTGGGTCAGTGGCATTTCCACCAGGACAATGCACCAGTCCACAACTCGATCCTTGTCACAGATGGTAATCAAGATATTTCCTCACCCTCCCTATAGTCAAGACCTTTCTCCCTGTGACTTTTGGTTGTTTCCTAAGCTCACAGGCTGTCGTTATGAGACAATTGAGGAGATGAAAGCGGCTGTGACGCAGGTCATTGACACGCTCACACAAGAGGACTTCCATGGGGCCTTCCAGAAGTTGTTTGAACAGTACAACAAGTGCATTGCAGCCGGAGGAGATTACTTCGAAGGGGACTAGTGTTTCATGTGTACTATCAATAAAAGTGCCCATACGAAAAAAGTCTTGAAACTTATTTAATGATCTTCGTACGTATAAAAATGAATGTCATTAAATAACGTACAATGGTTGATATGCCATAAAAAACCCAACCCAAATCCAACCAACCAACCAACCAACCAACCATATATATATATATATATATATATATATATATATATATATATATATATATATATTACGAGGGATATAGTGATTTAGCTTCTTTCTACAATGACATCTTGTAAAAACCAGAATTTCATATCGTCTCTTTCAAGAGTCATGTGCACTTCTGATGAAAGATTGGTTCTATATAATCTTCCTACCTCTACTTCCCTCGAATTGTATTTATGAGTTCGGTAAAACTCACTCTCTCTCTCTCTCTCTCTCTCTCTCTCTCTCTCTCTCTCTCTCACCTGTATATGTGTATGTGTGTGTTTAAGGCGAATATTTTGTGTGACACTGACGCCTCGCACAACTTGTCCTGACTAAAGAGGACGAACTTTTCTCTGACCTTGGTCGACATCTCTCTTTGTCGAATGACCCTGCTCTACTTAAACCTCGTTTCTTTAAATGTAGAAAAGGTCTCGGTGGCACACCTTCATACAAATTAGAGTGTTCAAAAAACAAAATAAAAATCAATTGAACTGGTCATTAACGACCATCCTTATTAACAACTACCCTAATTATAACGTATAGCTAAGTGTTTATTCAACCAGAAGAAAATGATTACAAGCACAATTCTCCAGAATGTAGCAATTTTAAGGCTGGGTCTTTCAGAATTGGTAAGAAAAGGATTCTTGAAATCAATATTGGCACTCTTCTTAGCAGTTTTAGATTTCTGCCCAATGCTATAACCACAGACCCATGGTGATTGCAAAGAACTGCAACCTAGCTCTGCAACATTCGGTAATTATCAAACTTCTACCATCCGACCGTTCACTCCGGAGAATCCTCGCAGCACATCCGTAACATTCAACAACTTCTACTGCCCAACACCAAATCGTTTTTATCTCGCAAAACTCATTATTTTTATTAGCTTTTGGCCGACCTCGCAGAAAAGAGGCAATCCAATAATTTCGACCCTTTCCTGAAAGCCACTTGATTTTTTTTAGCATTAGTCACTCCTTTACCTTTTAGGCTGTCTCTCTTTTTAGCAGGCGATCACCAACAAGCAAATCAGACCAGCCATATGGATTTTTTTTTATCTGCTTAACTTTCAATCTTAAACTTGAGCACTACGCAAAGAAAAGAAATTATGATTTAAGATTCTCAGATCAAAATGTAATCAACTTCATGAAAAGTTACCCAATTTTTTTTTTTCACCTTTTCACTGTTTCAAATGACAGCTATTTTGATTACCCTTTTATTTAAAGTTATTAAACTTTAAACTTTTCATCATTCGTAACCCATAAAAATATTTCAAAAAGGTTTTTAATGTTTAATTATCCACAATTTTCTCTTTTCTCTTCTGTTTCAAATCTGTTTAACAAAGAATTTATTTTACACTCAAAATAAAAATTAAATTCTGTGTTATCTTTTTTCTAAACTATTCACCGTATTTTCGATGTGCCACAAAAATCCTCCATACAAACGCTGTTACATTAGCAACTATTTATTTGTAATCATTTGTTTTGAAATGTGGGTTTCCGCTTTTGTTATGAAACACAGAGTTAGCGCTATTTTACAATGATGACCTTTGCCAAGTTCTTTTCCTTTTAAATAAAAAAAGAAAACTTTTTCATCTCTTTGAAAGCAACAATGTTGCCTCTTTTTCTGGTTGTTTGGAATTGACTATTTCTTTCGTCTAAAACAAATAAATGAATACAAATATTTCGAATTTAAAATAAATCCGTAGACATACGCAGTTGCCAAAAAGAAAAGATGTAATATAGAACTAGTAATTACCTAAGTCTGGCACAATAAATGGACACCCAATATTGACTGAATTCCCTTAATTAGTGGTAGATACAGAACTAGTTTTCTAATCATAGCTATATGATAGGTACCGTTGTTGTTATTTTCTCGGGTCACTTAGATTTCGACATGTTATTGAAGAATTCCTTGAGAAAATCGAACTCGCTAACCCTGGAGGAACAGATCATTAATCATTGCCTTACGAGAGATGCAAAAAATCACTGCTATGACGTCCTTTTTATTTTTTTAAGTGTAAAATTGTCTTTTTAAAATGTTTTGCCAACTAGCATGAAAATCTACGTATAAAAATTTTGATTGAGTATTGAGATTTTAATACTTTTTATTAGAAATTCGAAGAAACGAATAAGAATTCAAGTTATGAACAAACTTTCCATTCCGGTATTGGGACACGTAAAAGAAAACAAAGAAATGTTTTGGTGATACATCATTTTAATCTATAGAATTACTACTATTGTATAGTTTCCATTGTGTTACTGTTAACACTCAGAGGTAGATGTGTATAGATAGATAGATAAATAGAAAGACGTGTATGAATAGAACGAGATAGATAAATAGATATAAACAGACTGAGAAATAAATGACTGTACTATTAATAGAAATTAACTTTGCTTACTTTAATTTGAGAGAATGTCACAAGTATAGGACACCCAGGGAAAACTGAACCTACAAACAATGGTCTTCAAGCTGAGTTCACTAGCCATTACACAACGCGAAATACCCAATTGCAGAATTTTTATATAAACTGCAATAGGTGCTCACAAAATTTCAAATCACCGTGAGATTTATGGAAAAAGTAAATGTTTAACACTAGAAATGGTAAAAATCGGTTAAAAGCTAAATAGAACGGAGAAAAGGAACCAATTGCGAATTCTAATGGCGGTTAATTGTATCACTTTTGGGGAGAAAATTTCGCGAAACGTTCAAATCCAGCTGCTTTCCTTGAGTTCTGCCCCACTATTATTCCCTTTGACAACAGATTTTTATCATAACGCCACGATCATCAGGGAAGAAAGTAGCAGATGAGGGATTAGATTATTCAGTTTATAAAGGAAACGAAAATGGTGAATAAAAAAAGTGTATCCATTCCAAACAGTCACGACATGTACAAGAAGTTTAATAAAATCGGAAAAATAAAAATATACTGTGTCTTTTTTAATAGATTCGTGGCAATGATACAACTGACGAAACTTCCCTCATTAAAAACAACAGATCTTAATTATTAAAATGTTGATAATATTAGCTATCTTTGGATACTTTGTAAATCTAGCTCAGTTTGAAATAAGATCATAGTCTGGTAGAACCCAATGACAATCAAACCCATTGCAATATCGAATTGGTTGGTGCAGGACTTGCTTATTAACAACTGTTTCCAGTCAAAGTTCAAACCATTTAAAGTATCTAATTTTCCCAAGAAGTTCTGTAAATGTAATCTTTTAAAACAAATTATATTATCTTTCTAGTTTAAAAAAGAGCAATATCTACGACAATGCATATTTTAACACAATATTGGAAAAGGTTGCTAAAAAAATAAAAATAAAAATGAAAAAAATTAATATCTAAACTTTTCGTATCAGGGGTTAACATAAATCTCTCTGAAATATGGTGACGCTATGAACTCATCAAACTTTATGCAACAGAAGCCAACAAAAAAATTGGTTCCTTGAAATACAATAAAGATTTTCTGTCATTGTGTTAACAGTATTAACAGGGAACTTAAAGTTCAGTCCTTTAATTCTCTTTGATTGCGATTTCTTATTTAAAGAGATGAAAAAGTAAATGCAAACATCTAATCACCTGTTATATCTAAAAATTTCAGATGAAATAAGTAAAGGTTTAGTTTGGCTTGGTTTGATTTTATGGCATATCAACCTTTAGAGGTTATTTAATGCCAAATCTATTTTTATATACAAAGAGTTCTATTTTAAACAATGTAAACATAAAAACAGTTCATTTCAAGCAATTCAATTTAGCATAAGTACACAGCTGACTTCTATTTGACCCAGGGATCGATGGAAATGAAGAGTTACTCCACCTTCCTCAAAGCTCCAGCATTACTGGAACCTCACCATCAGATTGTTTAGTATCATATCCAGGACACTCTGAAAAGCAGTCGGTGCATTCTGCAGACCTTGCCAACTGGGCTAGAAATAAGGTAAGTTAGAAATCAGTATAAATGTATAAAAAGAAGAAGAAAACTCATTAAAAATATCATGTTCTTATGATTTTTTTTATTAGTACTTTATTATCTATTAGTACTTTATTTGCTGACGTGAGAGATTTTCATGTCAGTGACGGTTGTCTTTTCCTAAGCTTTGTTTAGTCTGACGCAATAGCTAGAGTACCTGCTCTTTTGCCACGCATCTAAATACTGCGCCAGATTGTAGCTGCTTGATTTAGTGCAGCACAAGACTAACCATATTCCTATTTCTTTATGGGAAGTTATACTGTTATTTAGTTACCTTTGTTTAATCTGATCGTCATGCTTTTAGTTACTTACTTACTGTATGTAACATAAAACCTGGTCCCAAATCCTCATCGATCTCACATTTGATCAGGTTCATCAGTGCATATTTTCGCTGCTCTGGTAGGAACCTATGCTTTCAACTTAACATGACTGTAAATAATTAAATGACCGTTGAGTCAAAAGAAAGTACAGTAAAAAAAAAGTGGGGGACACATATTTCTGGAATTTATCAGTAAAAACAAAACATAAATATAACAACACAAATGAAGAAGAAAAGAAATTTTTTAAAGGCGAAAAAAGAAAAAAAAAATCGTACGTTGGGGTTCCTAAGGTGCGACTTTTCTGATTTGCCGGCGTTCATTAAAGTCTTTCAACAGAACCTTCGTTTGTTCGTAATTTTCGGAAGGGTTTAGCGATTTTCTCATATCAGATCTTTGTAGAACAAGCACGGCACTCAAGGATGCATGGCCAGTTCCTATTTCCCGTGCTTCGTTAACTGAATGTAACTTTGTTCTTTATTTAGTTTAACGAACGTCAATCGCCCTACGTCATAGTCAGAAGCAAATGTCTCTTTTTTAACCATTTTTTATGCTAAGCCTAGTTTCTTGTTCGATTGTATATAAGCCAATCAACGTTTTCTGTTCTTTCTTTTTAACTCTGCCATTTTGTGCAAATCCAACAATTCTACCCTTTACGAACACTCATTGTTTCAATCAATCCAATAATTTTCCCCCTCGTTAACTCCTTTCTTGTCCTTATTCCATTTTTCATTTCCCTTTTCTTTCTTTCAGCTTTTTCTCTCATATTCTCTTTCACTTTATTTTCTCGTTTTTTCACTTTCTTTCCCTTTCTTCTAACGTGCCTTTCTCTTTCTTTATCATCTTCATTTCTCTTCTTGTTCCCTTTCTATTTCTCTTCCTAGTTGCCTCCCCTTTCTTTCTTTCTTTCTTTCTTTCTTTCTTTCTCGATTTTCTTGTATTTTCTCCTCTTTCTCAATGTTTATATTCTCTTTCAAATTTACAAATTCTTTTACTTTATTTTATTCTTTCCTTCCAAGTAACAAATCTGAACTCATTTATTTTTTCTCTTATTTTCTTTTTAATTTGTTAATCTTCTGCTTTCCTCAATTTACCTCATTCTAGATTTGTCATCTTTTGGTAACGTCAAAATTTTACATTCATTTCCTAATATTTTCTCTTCTTTTTTTAGTTTTATCCTACTCTAACCTTTTTTTCTTCTTTTGTGATGTTCTTTTTTTTTTCATCACATCCATTTCTTCTCATCTTTTTTTTTTCTATAGGAGTTCCGGAAATCTTCTTGTAAATTCTACGTCTTATAAGCGGACAAATATAGTTTCTTTGTGTCATCTTCTGTTCTTCAGGAAAAGGTCCGCAGCTTTCAAGCTAGTAATACACAAAACCTGTGCCGTTAGGATTTCCATATATTTAGCAGACACATCCATAATGAAGTGGTTTATTTTATTGGATATTTCTGGGTCAGGTGTTGTTTTTTTTTTTCTCCTTTTTATGCCTCTTGTTTGCCTCTTGGGAGGCATTTACTTGGTTGTTGACTAAACAGTAGTGAATCGATGTGAATCATTTGAACCAGAATCCGTGGATCCCACCGTTGCCTGGTGCTTTGCAGATTTCTTGAGCGTTACTTTTGAGAATCAAGATGTATTTCAGTTTCCGATCTTTTCTCAATTGCTTGTAGTTTATTCTTCATGTTCATAAACTTCTCAGTTTGTCCATTGTGTTCTTATCTGATCCCGTTGTTTGCTCCTGATTTTTTTTTTTTTTTTTTTGCAGTTGCATCCGGCTGTTCAAATTTTTTCATGCTTTCCCCATTTACTCGTTGGTAAAATTCACTTGGATTGTTTTGTTCTTTTTTTTTTTTTTTTTTTTAGTTGTTAGGATTCTGTATTTATATCTTTTGAATATCTTCTTTTTTTTTTAGCCGATATTATTTTTGGGTTATTTCTTCTAGTTAGATTGTCTGCTATTGTTCCTTATGAATTTCTTTAATTCTCACATGTTTTCTTTTCCTTAGTATCTTTGCATCTCCTCATTATTTTTTTAATTTGTCTCTCCAATTTCCTTTTCTATACAGCCTGATTTCTATGTTCCTTATCCTAACTACTTTCGTTCTTACATGAATTAGATTATTCAAATCGGTTTGATATTTCAAGAATTCATTTAACTTTTACCAGCCTTCATTCCTCACTGACATTAATGTTTTTTTCCATTTCAGTAGTAATATCCTTTATCATATCCACTTTGTTTATTTTTCCTCTAGTGCTAATTTGTCATAACAAAAGTGATGAAATTTTCTGGTTTTTCCTTGGGAGTTTTTCTTGCTGTTTTCCTGTCCGCATATCACCAGGATTTCAAGATACGAGAATTATCCTTTGTTTAGAACTATTCTTGCTTGGTTTGCAAGTATTTGACTCGTTGTATGAAACTTGTCTGATTCCTTATATAGTTCTATCATCTGCATCTTGTAGTTTCTTTTTACAATAGCAATGTGGTATTAATTTATCTTTTCTCCTCCATTTCTTTTTTCTGATCAATTGAAGTTTTATTACATTGGGAATTAGCTGAATTGCAGTGTTGGTCTCTTTCTCTGTATCTGAAATTAGAACAGCCAACATTTGCAAGATTACAACTGAGACCCCCATAATAGCCATTAAAGGGACACCTAATGATGATAATCAAATCTGTCGTTTATTGGAAATATTTTTCAACATTTTCAACGGTTGTGGCTATATCTGACCCACGGGTCATTCATTCATTTTACTCTGATAATATGGTATTCTTTCAGAGAAAAATAGCCCTGATATATCAAAGTTTTAATAAATTTCTGTTGGGTGTTTTTTCAAGATTGCCCCATCTCTTACGTTCTTGATTGGTCCAATTGATTTATCAAAATGACTTCTTACTATAACTTTGTCAAATTGAACTGAATTTAGAATAATAAATGAAAATAAACTCTAAGCAAGATATTTCAGTTCAGAGTCAACTTATTGAAAAATGGAAGTTTGGAAAAGATCTGTCAGTTCCAATTCTGACCCAGATTACATTGATTTATATTATTTTAAACATGGACTTTTACCCATAGTTCAGAACAATTATTTCCTTTTAATTATACTTTAATTATACTAACAATTACTGTCTTTAATTATTGATATTCTTAGGAACTTAAGATTTCAATTCGATTATTTTCAAGTTTTAACGAAAATCGATTTTAGTTTTCGATATCTTTGGTGAATCATTTCCGATTAATCTTTGAACCTCGTCTGCGAACTACGTCGCCAATTTGTATTTTGGGTCTTTTTTTCCTGCTCATCAATTGAGACTTATTCATCAGTCATTTTCATTTCAGCACCTTCTTCCCATCTGCCCACGAACAATTTTTCTTTCTTTTTTCATTTCCGACTTTTTACTTCAGCTTATTAATTCTTTTACTGATTTTGTTCCATTCATCATTCCCCCCCTTTTTTTTTAGTTCGAACTTTCCATTTCTCGCTGTCTTTTCGGTATTTATTTTGTTTTGTTTTTTATTTCTTTTCATTTTTTTTTTTTCATTTTTTTCTGGCATTATCTCTGTTGTTCTCTGTCTCCAGTACACTAATTATCCACCAGATGACGCTACTTGTCTCTGCTGGAGTATCACACACAGCAAGAAACATTCAGCGATCTACTCCCACCCCAATGATGTTCTTATTTCAGCTGATGAAAATGGACAAGTGACAGCTATTATATGTTACAGGGATATAAAAGAAGATAGATAGATAGATAGGGAGGGAGGGAGGTAGCATTCACTAGCAATGTCTTACGAGACGAGCTAGATAACCAAATCTCTACTGCAGTTAAGTTGATGAATACATACAAAGCTTGACTGAGTGTGACTGGCGACCAAGAGAGTGGGGAGTCCAGGATCGAACACACAATCAATGACTTGCAAGAATAAGTTATAAACCATCGTTCCACGGCAGCTGCTCCGATCAAAATTAACAGTAAAAACAAAAAAAGAAAAAAGAAAAAAAGGAAATGCACATTGTCGCCTTCGTAGCTGTTCTTTAAATTGAACGATGAAAGTGAATTCACTAACAGTCTTTACGAGATAAACCCCACCCGACAGATAGACGAGAAGCGAAGCGAAAGTAAACGTGGATAAACAGTCATTAATTACAAGAGTCATTCCTCAATCAATTTATATAATTCCGATACTTTGTTTGATCCGATGTATTAATAATTAGGATCTCATCTTCATCAACCAAAAATTTTATTTAGCAAAAAAAGATTTTAATGTCTTAAGCTTTCTTCTTCTTCTTCTTCTTCTTCTTCTTCTTCTTCTTCTTCTTCTTGCTATATGTTTCTCTCAAAATCCCTCTTCTCTCTATCTTTCTGGTTTTCATTCTTTTTCTTTTTCTTTTTTCTATGAATGATTTTATCTTCTCTTTTCTTTTTTATAAGCTCGATTTTTTTACCTTTTTATTTTTCTTCCTTTTTTAAAAATATATCTATCGATACAAAGTGTGTAATCTTCCTATATGTTCTTCTCTCCTTTTATATCTAAAATATTTAGAATTTACCTTTCTCTCTCGCATTTTCTTTCTATTTCTCGCTCTCTTTTTCTCTCTTTCTCTCTGAAAGACTCTTTTTTGTTCTCCCTTTTATCATTTTTATAATATATTTACAATATATGATTATGATATTGATTTCTCTCTCTCTCTCTCTCTCTCTCTCTCTCTCTCTCTCTCTACTAGACCTTATATTTTTTCTTATTATTTTCCTCGCTTTATAATTCACAGTAAATGATTATATTACTAATCTCTCTCTCTCTCTCTCTCGCTCTCCGCTCTCTCTCTCTCTCTCTCTCTCTCTCTCTCAACAAAATTAATTTTGCTTACGTTGTTCGATTTATAATTTACAATATGTATTATTATACTACTAATTCCTCTCATTCACTCACTCACTAACTCACTCTATCTATCTATCTATCTATCTATCTATCTATCCATGTCGCTCGTTAGCTCTCTCTAAGTTCCCCGTCTTTTGTTTTTTCAATTCAATTTCATTATCTCTCTATCTCTCTCCTTCTCCCCCTTCTCTCTCTCTCTCTATCTCTCTCTCTCTCTCTCTTTCGCTTCATGTGCCTCTTTCTCTACGGCCCTCTCTCTCATTCTGGCTCGATCTCTGTGGGCGCATGCATGCATGCATGTGTGTGTATGTGTGTGTGTGTGTGTGTGTGTGTGTGTGTACATATGTGTGTGCGTGCGTGCGTATTTCTATTCCATCTTCCTGTTTTGTTTATTCATTTTTTTTTTTCATTTTTCTTTTCATATACCTTTTGTCTGGAGCCTAATCGGGAATCATCGATAATTACACTGTAAAGCATTTTAATGATGCTATTCTAATCAATCGGGACAGTCGCATCTCATCTTTTTATTAATCAACTTTTCTTTTCTGTTTTCTTCTTTACCTTTTTTCAATATAATTAATTTCATTTATTTCATTTCATAGTTTTGCGAAGGTGGCTCTGTTAATATACATATAAGAGCTTTGTGGTTTTTACTAGCTCTCTTGGTAGTTGTTAGCGAATTGTTATGTTGACATAGAGATTCGATTGGATGTTTTTTTTATCTATCTATCTATCTATCTATCTATCTATCTGACAAATGTAAAATGCATGACGCCCAGTGTCAGTGACACTACCATGTAATATACATACATATATATATATATATATATATATATATATATATATATGATAAAATATATAATAGATATACATATATATAGCTATATATATATTTAATTCATGGAATTTAGACTGAGACCCCTGGGTTTCATAGAGTTTTTTGCAAAGCAACAATCATTAGGCCGATTGTTGTTTTGCAAAAAACTCCATGAAACCCGGGGTCGAAGTCTAAATTCGATGAATTAATATATATATATATATATATATATATATATATATATATATATATATATAATGTATATTTTATCATCATTATATAATAGCTCTATCCTAGATATTGAGCACTCTCCATATTATATTGCACTTGGTTCGATACAAACCCACGAAGTGATTTAGTGACAACCAACACTGTTATAATATCATCATCATCATCATATCGCGCTGGTAGCACGGATATCCCTGACTCTCTCTCACCACTCCTCCCTATCGTTCATCGCCCTAGGTAGGTCTTCAGGACAGCATCCCGCAACCTCACATAGCTGCTGAATGTATGTTCGTGCTGGTCGTCCTGCTTTTGCACGGCCATGTGTAGAGGTCTACAAGAGTACATCTCTTATGAGTTCGTCCCTGCTTCTCCAGCAGTGTCCTGCATGTCTGGTTCGTCTAACTTGAATAGTTTTCGTGATAGGGGGCAGGTGGCCGTACAGTTGGTGTCTTGTGGGGTGTTGCCGCCAGGACTTGTTTAAGATTGCACGTAGACACAAGAATGCTACGTGCAATCTTAAACAATATAATATAATAATATATATATCTATTGTATTATATATATATATATATATTGTATTATATATATATATATATATATATATATATATATATATATATATATATATTAAATGTAAAGAGATTGATTGGATGAACTATCAAATACGATTATTCATAAAATCAAATATTTGAAAAAAAGTATCGATGGATAGTGAAGGTTTAGGGCAATAATATACACACACCATAACCATAGTAAGTAAGCAAAGTTGGCGACCGTAGTCGAGGGCGACCAGAAGGCTCGCTTTTCAATAGCTACTACACATAGGTGTAAGGAGGTGCGCTACTTCTTTCCCTCGATTGCTCCACTTTACTTTTGATACGTACCTTATATTTCCGAGTGTTAAGCAAGGAGGTATCAAGTATCATTTTTAAAGTCTTTGGTATGACGCGACTTGGGATTGAACCCAAATCTCCTGGACCATAAAGCAGCTCACTTACATGTGCGTAGAGTGTTCACCAATGGTGCAGGAGACCGGGATTCAATCTCAAGTCGAATCATACCAAAGATTAAAAAAAATGGTACTTGATACCTCCTTGATTAACACTCAGCATTATAAAGTACGTATCAATGGTAAATGAGCAGCGCCCTCCCCTACACCTCGGTGTTGTAGCTAATGAAAAGGGAGCCTTTTGGTCACCCTCAACTATATCGCCAACCTTACTCTTACTTATACTGATATTCAAATGAAAATTTCATTGAACCCTTTTTTATGGAAACTATGCATAAAATAAATACCTCACGACGCTAAATTGACTGTTCAATAGCTTTTGAATAATTATCAGATGATGATCAGTAAAAATTGTTGAATAGTAAAAAGTGTCTGAAACTATCACTTTCGTTTTTTGACTTTAAATGTCTCTTACAGTAAAAAGATATATTTGTTATTGTATTTTATGGGAAAAGTCAGGAAGATTTGTTGACCCTTCAATAAGGTATTCATCATTTTAACTATTTGTACCGAGTTCTATTTCGCTAATGGCTTTTTTTTAGTTTTTGGAGATGGAGATGATTATGTCACCTAGTTGACTGCCTTGACCACCGACCGACCACTACTCCAATGAAGGATTGAACCTAGGCTTGTTCGGGTATCTGTCCATGTTGTGTTTTGGATCCAGATAAACGAAGTTGCTACTCGCCGATCACCAATTAAATCAGACAGGGTTGATCACTCAAAGAAAATAAATTAAAGTCGAAAGGCCAGAGACAAAAGAAACACAGGATGTTCAATAATTAATAAAAAGTTTAGTTAAAAAAATAACAAAAGTCCGTTTTTTAAAAAAGTAATTAAGTCAGTTTTCCCTTTAAAATGAATAAGTTTGGTCATACAAGGAGGATGAAGGAATGCGATTAAGAGACCTGCCTACTTTTATCTCAGCGGTCAGTCTACGCAGTAAGTACAGCTTTTCAACAAAAAAAACTAAGTCGTAGCAGTTTCCAACTCAGCTAAGTATTCTGTTTCGTCAGATTTCTGTTACTAACCCGTGATTCTCGCTTCTCTGTCTCAGAAGGTCTGGCACAATACTTCAAATTCGGAGCGATAACGGGTGTTACTGCTGACTGTTACCTCCGGTCTCTAACTCCGGTCTGTCTTACTTTCGCCAAAACCTCACGTGACGTTATGCAAATTACACAGTCCTCCGAAGTAAAAAATAAATCAAAACAAACTTTTCCATCGAGGAAAAGAAATAAATCAAATTTTTCTCTCAATTCTCAAAACGCGAAATGTTCTCATGAGAATCACATCCGCACCTGGGTCGTAACTGACCCTTTCTGACCCCAGTTCCAATCTTCTAATCGGCTGTCTTCCGTTGACAAAAATAGATATAGATATTTTAGCTTTCTTTCCCTCTTTTCTTTCTGGATAAAAAAAAAATTCGTGTTTTTGGCTTAGCCAAAAATTAAACAATATTCCCCGCTTCTTTTTCATTTTGACAATATATTATATCATTCTTCCAAAAATCAATGTACGGATTTTATTCTTCTAAAATATTCGCTGATCCTTATTTTTTTACTATTCAAATCATTCTTAGATTTCTCTCGCTCAGTTCTCTGATGCGTTCAATAACAATGTTATAATTAGAATCCATGAAAGGCATCAGTCATCACGTAAGTTTAGTAAACATTAAATTCAAAATAAATCTAAATTTGCATCAAATTTGGAAATAAAATAAAATTTCAATATTTTTAAAAGATAAAAATCCCTGTCAGCAGTTGTTAGTGAATTTTTATATTGACATACAAGATTCTCTTGGATGGGAGTCTATTTTGTCTTTTTTATCTATCTATCTATCTATCTATCTATCTGCATGTATGTATGCATGTATGGTTAGAATCTTAAAATTCTTAGAAACTGCTCTCTCTCTCTCTATCTATCTCTCTCTCTCTCCCTCTTTCTCTCTCTCTCTCTCTCTCATTTATATATATATATATATATATATATATATATATATATATATATATATATATATATATATATATATATATATATATATCCAGTCAGTGTCCAAGGCCTATGATAAAGAAATATTAGTAACTAATTGAGATCAGCCCAACAGCAGATATCACCAAGACAGGGAAAGATAAAGATAGATAAGGGCCAGATGAACGTAGAATATTAATCCAAAAATAGGGCCTGTGATTCTGGCGTGGTTAATTCCCCTTGACCATTTTTAGGGTAATTTAAAAAAAAAACACTTGACGACTATAATAAATGTCCCCACCTTATCCGGTTTAACTATCTCGATCCTAATTGAAACAAAAGGAATATCTAGGATGTCAACAGCTGAGTTAATTAACAGACATATTAGAAATAAATGTAAATCATATATGAGATAGCCATTTGTTAAATGATCTTAGTCTGTTTAGAAAAGCACACCTGCCAAGTAGGAGAAACCACGAACAGAACACAAAATTAATTCCACTCCTGTTTCTTAATCGTTCTAACATATAACATGTTAACCCCCTCTGCTCACGCCTATGAACGAAAGAATCTGTAACTTTGTAATTTGATTTCCACTTTATGTTTTTTTATCTTTATTTTCTGATTTTTTAATTTTATTATTTTTTTAATTACCAAAATAAGGTAATTAAAAAAATCTTCTGAATACAAACTGTAACTCCTCATTCGCATCTCTGCGACAAGGCAGAGCATGTAAAAAGAGTCATCTGACGAGACGAAGAATATACCAACAATATTCTCCGCCGAAATAAATTTATTATGACGGCTTAACCGAGTTTGAGTTTCCATTTAATTGTACTATATATATATATATATATATATATATATATATATATATATATATATATATATTGTGGTTTTTTCTAAATCTTTATTAGAAAGTTCTCATTATTTCTTTTTCTGAAGATGCAAGATTGTTTGAAATATAAGGTCTGCTGAAATAAATATTATTACAAAAAATATGACTAATTTTAAAAGTTTTTTTTTCTTTTATAGTATATATATATATATATATATATATATATATATATATATATATATATATATATATATATAAAATATCTATGTATATATACAACATCTTACGCGATAGGAATTTTCATAGTGTCTACGACAAAGAACTGCTTCAATTAAATCTAATTTTTTATCTGCATTCATGTATGTGTGTGTAAATGTGTGTGTGTGTTCGTAACGGAAAATTTTAGGTTTCTTCGTCGCAATTCTTTGTAGTAGAAGCTATAAAAATTCCTAGGGACTTTATCTTTATTTATAGAGTGCATCGTCTGGCATAACATTAAACAAAAGGTTGTCATAAAAATATAATATTTTATCAAATCTATAGACAATGAGAATCAGCTTGAATGCTTTGAAAATCGGCATTTTTGTTTTTATTTTTTGCCTTGATTTGAGGCTGACCATTGACTTCAATAGAATATTTGCTGCTACAAGCTGGATTTTTATTATTTCATTCATTTTTCTTTATTGAAATATCTTTTGATTTTAAAAATCCAACTTTTTGCACGCACTTTTCTTGTCCTTAAAAGTTAAATGAATGGCATTTCATTGATATAACACAATTGTTCTCTATTTCTCAACCAAACATTCGGATATATTTCTCAGAGATAAAACAATGATTTGATATAAATTGTAATATCTCTTTTCTCGTCAATGTAGTTCGGGATCCTAAATATAGCTATTTTTTCATTCTTTTCGAGAAAAAAAAAACTGTGAAGGAATTTTCTTAAATCTAAAAAGTTTCTAAAATCATTTTATATACACTTGTTACAATGCCAATCTTTAAAAAGAATCCTTTTAAAAAAAATTATTGACTCGATTCAAACTATTTTATTGTTATACTTAAAACTTTTCGGCCGCTGTACGCTCCGGTTTTCTTCAGGTGTCTTTTGGCACAGTTAACAACTTCAGGAAATTTTGAACCGAACAAGAGAATCTGACGCGTTTTATTTGGAAGGATAAATTCTGGTTTCTTTTTCATGTGGATCATTTTACACACTAAGTCACGCTAGTTTGTTGTATTCGCTTATTATGCGATTAATTGTTTCCTCTCTATCCCCACATATTTCTTGCTATTCTCTTACGTATTATCAAGTTTTGCTTTCATATGATTCATTCTGATGGCATTGTTTTGTGCTGCTATCATTAGAGATTCAGTTTCTCTCTTGAGATTCTCTCTTCGTAACAAAGTTCAGGTCATCGCATATTATTATTACACTTCATTAGTGTTAGCTTGCTCTTTGTTGCATTCTTTCTAGTCTCTTTTCAAAGCCTTCGGGTCTGTTCCTATCACATCAACTATAATTGGTATCACCGCAACTTCCATGTTCCATAGTTTTGTTAGGGGTTTTTTTCAGCTCTCTGGCAAGGTCCCAATATTTGCCAATCTTTTCCCTTTCTTTCATTTTCACTCTATGGTCTGATAGAAGAGTAAAATTCATCAGATGACAAGTTCTTTTTTTCTTGTCAATTCACATTAGATACTATTTTCAGGCTGGGATTGAGTGATCCATTTATATCTCAAAGTCTCAGAGAATTTTATGCTTCATAATTTTACTCTGTAATTTTTTCACACCAGTGGTAACTGAAGGACTTTACAAAATTTCGTTTTTGAGCAAGTCTCCTTAGTTCTCCAGAACTCGTCTCAGTATTTAAGCTAATTTCAGCAGAGTTATGGTCTGGACGCGTTCAACCCTTCAATGGATATGGAGCTCTCATTCTCTCTTCCGGGTTCTTCTTATCCAAAGGGATTTGGTTATGATTATTATCTACGTCACTTTCATGTTCCATAATTTTTTAGTGTTACAGGAATGTCCAGACATCTATCCAGTTTTTCACTTTTTTTTATTTCATCTGCTGGAATGGCAATCTTCTGAATGACTGATATTTTCTTCTCGTTCACTACAAAAAATCTCTGGTCTTCTAGTAGGGATTGGGTGATCCGTTTTCAACATATAATCCCTGAGAATTTTTGGTGATTCATTCACCAATACAGATTCTAGCCTGTGCAGATACTGTTGATTTTTATGGTCAAAAATTTATTATTTTGTACAATTCGCAGTGGATCACCTTTCCCACCGAGTCATGCCTGGTCTTATACTCTTTCTGTGCCAGCTTGCTACAATCGCTTATCATGTGGTTGATTGTCTCATCTCTCTTCTCACATATCTTACACTTGTTAGTCACCTGAGTCTTACTTATTCCAGTTTTTGCTTCGTTGGTTCTTATGACATTTGTCAGTTTCTCCTTATAACTTTGGCCCAGTCGGCAGGGGGGTGGCTATAGAATACACCGACAGCATCTCTGCAGAGGGGTAAAACACCCCTAAAAAGTGTCCTGGATATGACCTTAAACAATCTGATGGTGAGGCTTCAGTAATGCTGGAACTTTTGGGGAATGCAGAATACTCCTTTATTGCCATCGCTCTCAGGTCCACTCTGGCTCGGAGTGATAGCACCTGACAGGGTCCTATCTATGGATCAAATAACAGTAAACTGTGTACTTATGCTCAATTGAATTATTTGAAATTAACTATTCTTCCATTTAACTGTGTGTAAAAAAACTGTACTTATGTTAAACTGAATTGTTTGAAATAGATCTGATTTTGACATTTAAATTGTGTATTTATGTAAAACCTATTTGTTTGAAATAGAACTTTTTTGACATTTAACTGTGTGTAAACAAAACTGATTTGTTTGAAACTTTTATCAAAATGACTTAATTCGGCGTTAAATGACCTGAAAAGATTAATACGCTGTAAAACCAAACCAAACAGCCAACCAACAATCCTTATATCTTTCTTCTACGTAGCCATGTCTGTATTATCTCATACGCAATCTCTCTACTTTATCTTCTAAAGTATCAAACAGTTGTTTTTCTTTCTACTTTTCTTTTTTCCATTTGATAATTGCTATTTTTTCTATTCGTCTTTGTGTTATTTTTGTTGTTGCAGTTTTTATAATTTGTCCCATTTGTGCTCTTTACTTCCTGATTTTCAAATATATTGTTTTTTTTATCTATTATTATTATTATTATTATTATTATTATAGTTTTTTCCCATCAGCTAACGCTGATGGTCTTCCACTGGAGTTTGAGTGACAGCAAGTCTCCTCAAGTCTCCAGGACTCGTCTCAGTATTCTGGCCGTTCTCAATAATGCTGAAGTTTGGATGGTCTCCACTCGTCCACCAACTTCCAAGTCCTCCAGTCCCTTTAGTAATCCTTTAGTTACTGTACCAAAAGCACCAATTACAATTGGTATAATTGTCACCTGCATGTTCCACATTTTTTTCAATTCCCTAGCAAGGTCGATTATTTTTATGTTTGTGTTAATGTTTTCTCCCCTTCTTCTCTCTCCTTCTGTCCACCCGCCTTTTTTGGTTTCTACAATTTCTTACTTTTTCATTTTTATTTTCTTCTTCTTTTCTCTTTGATTTCATCTTCTTTTTACCTTTCATTCATGGATGCTTCTCCTATCATTCTTAAAAGCATTTTTATCTTTCTTTAAACCCTTTTCTTTCCCAGTTTTTCTTCCACGTCACGTGATCATTCTTTTTATTCCCAACCCCTCACTTCCTTATCTTTGTGACATTTGGATACTTCTCAAATTGATTTACAGAAGAAATGGTCATGAACTTTGAATTAAAGCAGTTTCTTGCCGACATAGTTTCCTTTTTTTTTTTTTTTTGAATGCTCATTTCTTTCGCTTCAATCAGTCATAATATACACTTGAACACATTTCAATGGCTCCACAAACGCACTTCTCTTTTGGGAATGTTGACGCTACATAATCATACTGCGTTTCTTCACTTTATCTTGTGAAAGTCAGTACTTAAAAAAACAGAAAAGTTGACTTACTTTAATCCAGACTGTACACATTGCATCCTCTTAAATTTGACTGCATCATTCAGTCTTTCAGGCATCAGAATGACATTTATTTGAAAATTGCTGCCAATTCCTCCTCCTTCTAGTCAAATACATTCGCGCCACTTTTGAACGACCGACGAACAAAACAAATTTGACCTTGCTCCTCGTCAAGCGTTGAAAAATGTTCTGCAGTTAAGATTGGGGGCTGTAAAATTGCGTCGAACTTTTAAAAAACACTTAAGTAAGTCTAGACTGTGTTTTCTCGCTAGACGTTTTTACTTAGAGTCATTGCTTTTACACGAGTAGTCGGCAAAGAAATAGTCTGTTTTGGTGAATTACACAATTATATGGAAAAATCAAATTCTTTCTTTCTCTGTCAGTCAGTCAGTCAGTCTGTCATTCCGTCTGTCTGTATGTCTTATTTGTCTTTCCTCTCTCTCTTTCTTTTGTAATATGATTGAGTCGAAAGTAGTATATATACATAAATATATATGTGTGTGTGTGTGTGTGTGTGTGTGTGTGTGTGTGTGTGTGTGTGTGTGTGTGTGTGTGTGTGTGTGTGTGTGTGTGTGTGAGGGAAAGAGACAAAGAGACAAATATGAAAAAATACAAGGTATTCAGAGAATGCTTTTATTTATTGTTGAATTATTTGCGGTTTCAAATTTTAAATAAAACCTTCACCAGGAAGTTTAAATATGTGATGTTATTTCTTCTGAATTTTATTTAAATGAAATCTTTTATTTTGTAGATGAAACAAAAAAAAATGAGAAAGTTTTCAACATTCTATTTCCGTTAGTAACGTTTTGTTTCAAAATTGTATGAGGTCATAAAAGTTCGAAATTCATTTCAAAAACGTAATGTATTCCCTTAAAGAATTATATCATGCCTATCTACCAATCTATGTATCTTTACATCCATATCATTCCGTTTATATCTACCTATTTCAACTATTTATTATTAAAACTATCAATTTTTGTCTATCTCCGGAAAAGACCGAAGTGATCTGAACACATTTTTATTTACTTTAATTTTATGACTTTATTCCATTTTATTTTTAAAAGGAAATACGTACTTTCCAAACCATACATCATAGGCAAGATGTGAAAGAGTTAATTTTTAGTGATGTTAAGCTGGTTTGATAGTTGAGTTTATCCTCACCTTCACCGGTTACCGAAATGATATTTTTGTATTTTACATATTACATATTACATGAACACAGAAAAAGAACATTCACTTTCTTGGTATCATTATAAATTTATTTCGGGTTCCTATAAATTCTTATAAGTCCAAATTATAAGCTTTATAAAAGCCATCTTCAAAGGAAATATTTAAAATTATCATTAAATGTTATCATATTACTACCAGTGAGAATGGTAATTGAAAGAGATATTTTTTAATGAAATCATCTATTCTATTGAACAAGAAAAAATTTATAAAAGTTTAATATATATATATATATATATATATATATATATATATATATATATATATATATATATATATATATATATATTTAAAAAATAGGTTCTTAATCTTTTAGATATATTTTGAATGAAAAAATATATACATATACCAGTATATGTATACACAAACACAGACACACACAGACAGAGACACACACACACACACACACACACATATATATATATAAATATATATATATATATATATATATAATTTTTGAATCTTTGGTATGGTTAGAATATATATATATATATATATATATATATATATATATATATATATATATGTATATATATATATATATATGTATATATATATATATATATATATATATATATATATATATATATATTCAAGCCATACCAAAGATTCAAAAATTATATTTGATGCCTTCTTGGTTTACACTCAACATTATAAGCTACGGACCAAGTGAAAGTAAAGCAATCCAGTGAAAGGAGTAGCTCCATTCCCTACACCTAGGCGTAGTAACTAGGAAAAGGGATCCTTCGGGTCACCCTCGATTACGGTCGACCAACCTACTTATATATATATATATATATATATATATATATATATATATATATAACTTTACATATTTTTCAATGTTTTTGTTGCATGTTTGGTCTTGGTTCAATGATTGAAGTATTATCATTATTCCAGAAAGAATATTGACTATTTGTACCTGTTAGGAGTTATGGGGTAGATGAAAATCAAATCGAGAAAGATTTAAAAAATAGCTAAACATCATTTAGTTAAAGACAAAAACCGATGGAAAACAATTAAATAAAAGAAAGAATTGATAATATGAAAATATCTAATAAAAGAAAATTAAATGTAGCAAAGATGTAACACGGGCAAAAACAGTGAGAACACAAAACCAAATTTGGAAACAATAATCCAAGAAAGAACATTTTTAAAAAATGAAGAGAAAATTATACAATACATAGAAAATTGAAAAAATGAAAATAGAAAAAGAACGAAAAATACAAAACCAAGACAACTTTCTGAAGGTACAAAATTTAATAACTACTTCGAGAAAAAGCAAAAACATTTATTATAAATCCTAGGATTTCAAAAACTTATTTCCTTTTTTTCTTCAATTTAGTTTTTAAAAAATGGAGTTGAAAAGAGAGAAAATTTTTTAAAAAAATGAGAGGTGAAGAAAGAAAGAAAGAAAGAAAGAAAGGAAGACCCGAAGTAAAAATTAGAGAAAAAACATACCCTTCCACATTTCTTAACTGAAAAGTACGCGTTTTACAAGATCTATAATTACAGGCCAAATCGTTATTAAGTTCACGTAATTACCAGACGTAAATAATCAATAAATTCAACTTTAAAAATCAAGCAAACTAAGGAATGAGATAATAAAGTAGAATCACTTTAGAATTGCGCTCAGAACCTTTTATATTCAGTTGGCAAACTTAAATCTTGCCGTAGCACGAAGGTTAGTATCTGAATAATCCTCCTGGGGACATCAGTAATATAATATCATTTCAATCTAAACAAAGTTTAATAAATATTGATCAGCCGAAGTAGATCTGAATAGATAAGACCAGTCAACAATTACATGACTGGCGGAAGATTCGTTCAAGCAATTCACACATAACTGCACGAAAATATTTTTAAAACACATATCGAAAATGATATAAAATTCTCACTAAAAAGAACCAAACTTGGTTAACGCGTGAAAATGTTCCATTCAATGAGATGAGCTTTTCCTCAATGACCAGTGAGTTTTTTGATGTCCCATTCACAGAAATGAACTTCTGGTCAATGACCAGTGAGTTTTTTGATGCCCCATTCACAGAAATGAACTTCTGGTCAATGACCAGTGAGTTTTTTGATGTCCCATTCACAGAAAGGAACTTTTGGTCAATGACCAGTGTGTTTTTGATGCCCCATTCACAGAAATGAACTTCTGGTCAATGACCAGTGAGTTTTTTTATGCCCCATTCACAGAAAGAAACTTCTGGTCAATGACTAGTGAGTTTTTTGATACCCCATTCACAGAAATGAACTTCTGGTCAATGACCAGTGAGCTTTTTAATGCCCCATTCACAGAAATGAACTTCTTGTCAATGACCTGTGAGTTTTTGATACCCCATTCATAGAAATGAGGTTCTCATCAATAACCACTTAGACTAAAGATGTCTCATTCACAGAAATGAACTTCTGGTCAATGACCAGTGTGCTTGAAGATGCTCTATTCAAAGAAATGAGGTTCTCATCAATAACCACTTAGACTAAAGATGTCTCATTCACAGAAATGAACCTCTGGTCAATGACCAGTGAGCTTGAAGGTGCCCTATTCACAGAAATGAGGTTCTCATCAATAACCACTTAGCCTAAAGATGTCTCATTCACAGAAATGAACTTCTGGTCAAAGACCAGTGAGCTTGAAGATGCCCTATTCACAGAAATAAGGTTTTCATCAATAACTACTTAGCCTAAAGATGTCTCATTCACAGAAATGAACTTCTGGCCAATGACCAGTGAACTTGAAGATGCTCATTCATTGAAATGAACTTCTGGTTAAAGATCCCCGATTCACAAAAATGAGTTTCCAGTCAATGACCTTTGGGCTTAAAGATGTGTTATTTAATGAAATGAACTTCTGGTCAATGTCCTTTGAGCTTAAAGATGTCCCATTTAAAGAAATGAGTTTCTCATCAATGTCCTTTAAGCTGGAAGATGTCCCATTTAATGAAATGAGCTTCCTGTTAAAGACCTGTGAGCTTGAAGATGCTCCATTAAAAAAATGAGCCTTTCTGTAATGTACTTGCATGAATAAATTTTACGAAGTCTTTCTGAGTACACACTGACGTAACAACATCCTATTATCATGGATGCTTTTTCAAATCAATTCCATCTGTATTTTATTATTATTATTATTTTACTCCTTGAGAGTTTTTCAAATCAGCTTAAACTGATGGTCTTTCACTATTATTATTATTATTATTATTATTATTATTATTATTATCATTATTATCTCCCAAAAAGAGAGACATAGCTTGCTTGAAAAATCAATTTACTACTGTTTACTTCTTTTTTCTGGTTTAGACAAAGCCTACAAATCTCAAGAATAAATCAAAGTATCACAGTTAATATGAAGAGTTTTTCAGAATGCAAAAAATGTTTTGGTTTCTATCGTTTATCTACTCACAACGGTTTATGTGGTTTATCATCTAAAATGGTTTAAGTGGTTGATCTATCTACTCACTAGTTCATGTAGTTTATCTACACACAATGATTAATCTACTCAAAATGTTTAAGACAAGTTTTCTCATTGTAAACTGATCCATTGATTCTCTCTGCAGTCCCCATTGAAGTATAGCAATTTTAAATTAAGATATTTTTCAGATTTCTTTTCCAGACGCTTAAATTTTTTCCAATTGTAATACTAAATATATCAGTCAGTGATCTGCTGGACCAGCAAATCCACTAGATGACATTTTATTTTCTTCTTCTGAGCCATTAGGAGATCTGTTTATATCTCAAAGTCCCAGAACATTTTATTAGTTTCATTTTTAAGGAGGAATTCTGTTTTTTCATATACTTTTTAGTAGTATGCTCAAACTTTAATTTCTTGCACAATTCGCGGTAGATCAGCTTCCCACCCAGTCATGTCTAGTTTTATACTAATGCGATTAACCACTTCATCTCTGGAACCACAATCTACACTTGCTATTCTGTTGCTTATGATAAATTTCCGCTTTGGTATAGTTTGGTCTTTTGGTGTATCATAGCTGCACTAAAGATACTTTTTTTTACCCCGGTGTGACCTAGACGTGGTTGCAAGTTGACGAACACGAAACTATTAAACATACACCAAGGTTTATCTACAACTAGGTAGTGAGCAATTTCTGGGAGAAAAAAAGGAAGTATGGAAACTGGAGACAAACTACGTCTACTTGACAATTATTAGAAACATATCATAGTGAGAAAGATAGAGGAGACACAGACCTTGAATTTTTTCTGCTTCTAACCTGCTTGTCCACAGGGATTAATGTCCTTTTCAAGTACCTCCCCAAACTTAGCTCCCGTAAACTTTCTTCTCCTTACATCTTCGTGGCTCGTTTTCTACTGACGTTCTCACCTTCTTGTGTCTTGCCATCGACTCTCGAAAGGAAACAAGTTGTCTCCACACTTATCCCTGTCGCGTCGGAAGCAGAAACATCGACTTCCGCTCGCACATGCGCATAAGATTTCGGGCGTCCAGTTTTCCTTAGTCAGTTTTAATTACCACAAGTTCTTCGACGACTACTGACTGCTTTATTTATCTATTTATTTATTTATTCAATTTTTTATGAGCCGTTCAATTACGTTACATATCTTCCTCACGACAATTCTAAAATCTTTAGCCGTAAGAATTTAAAAAAACTCTGTTTCTAACATTGTTGACTCACCAATATAAGTAATGATTTAACTATCTATCCTCTGTTTTTAATTTGGACTCGTCTAAGCAATCCAATCGAACAGATGCTTCCGTCATTTCTCAACGACGACCACAAGAATACACTGAAAACAATACAAGAAAAACAATGCAAAAAATACAATAAAATTCAAAAATGTAAAATGGACAAAGGAACGTGCAACATGTTAAATTGTTCACAGTTCATTTTTTTTTCTTTTTCCGTTGCCAAAGTCAATGTAGTCTTCCCTTTTTTCTTCCAAAACAACGTCTTTTTAAAAAATTAATGTCTTTCTTACTTTTTATCATTTTTTTTCTCTCTCTCTCTCTCTCTTTGTGCTCGTAAATTACTTCCTCTCATTCTTCTTTCTTTCTTTCTTTTCGTCTTCTCTTTCCTCCTCTGTTTCTTCAAGCTCACATATAAGTTAATACACTCTAACAGTTATTCGTATAAACACAAATCTCGACCCGCCTCCACAGCGAGGAGTTTTCTTTCAAAAAAAGACCTTTTTTCTCTCTCTCTGTTTGTCCTTCAAGACCCCTCAATCTACTCAAAAATCACTGAGATATATCTTTGAGGGACATTTCCCTGTCGGTACTGATGTCTCTACTTTCCTAAATCCATTTGTTCACCTCATTGCCAACGCGTGAATCCAAGACATCACCCGAGACCAAAAAACCCGGAGAAATCACCCACAAGTGGAACTCCTCCCCTAAAAAATATTGACTTCCGCTCGCTCATGCGCACGAGATTTCGGACGTCCAGCTTTCCTTAGTCAGTTTTAATTATCACAAGTTCTTCGACGACTACTGACTGCTTTATTTATCTCTTTATGTATTTATTCAATTTTCTATGAGCCGTTCAATTTATCTTTTTACTCCGTCGGAACTCGAAAAATACAGGCTCCAAAGCCTTACGAAAACCATCATCTTGCTCAATTTTTATGAGACACTTTGCATCAAATATGAAATGTTGGGTTTTCCTATAAAACCACTTCATTATCGTATGTCCAAAACAATCCCCAACACTACGGGTATGAAATTTCGGACTATCAGGCTCGAAATCAGACTCGACTGAACGAAAAAAAACAGCAAGGTGACCCACTCATTAAGAGAAAAGATATTTCATTTTCTACCTTTTCCCCTTGTTGTCTATAATTTCCCCCCCCCCTCCTTATTACTTCGTTTAACTTTTCATATTTAAAATCACAGGCTTGGACTATAGAATTTGAATCAATCAAAGAAAAAAATAAACAACGTACAAGAGCACTTACCTAAATCTTATTGGTAATATTTTTACCATGTCCATCTTTTTTTAAATGCGGGGTCTTGTATTTTTTCTTTTTTTATTCTGTTCTTCTTTTTTTTCTATCCTGTCCTCAATACGTTGTCTTGTATTTTTTCTTTTCATCCTGTTCTTCTTTTGTTATATATATATATATATATTTCTTTGTCTTTCTCTCATTTCTTCAACACGTTGTCTTGTATCTTTCTTTTTCTGTTTTCACCTTTTATGTTGCTTCCTCATTTTTTTTCTCTTTTTGATTTTCATTTGTTATTTCTCCCCTCCATCTTGTTGCTGTTTCTTGTTCTTATTTTTATTTATCTATTTTGACGCGGTCACCTCTCCCTTCTTTCTTGTCTTTAATTCTCCTACGAATCCACCGGTTATTTATAGTGTATTTCTTAGTCGTCCGACTGCTTATATATTTCATATTTTTCTTTCTCCCTTTTTCTTCGTCTCGTGTTTTTCTCTTCTTCCTTGTATTTTCTTCCTGTCCTTTCTTTCTTTCTTTCTTTCTTTTCCCTCTCTTCTCTTGAGTTTTCTAATCACTTTCTTTTTCTTCTATCGTTTTACTTCGTCTTTCTTTTCCTGTTTCTCTTTTCTCTCTGTCGGTTTTCCGCAGTTTATTTATTCATTGTTTTTATTTTCTTTGTCTGCCATCGGTTTTTCCTCCGTTTTTTTTTCTTTCCTTTCCTCCTTCTGTTTTCCACTTTGTATTCATATGACTCAAAGTCCTTCGAAACTAACCACGCCATGAGGGAATGGATTAGTACGGCACCAAAACATATTTAAGCTTTTTTAAACATACACCAGTTTTATTTACTACTAAGGAGTAAAATAGTCACTGGGAGAAAGAAGGAAACTATAGAAACATGAGACAACCGTCAACTAGACAAAAATAAGCAACATATCCTAGTGAGAAACATGAGCAGACACAGATCTTGAATTTTTTCCGGATTCTAACATGATTGTCCACCGGGTCTAACTACCCCATTGAGGGGCCCCAGAATTTGGAGGTCGCAAACTTTCTTTTTACATTTTCGTTGCTGGTGTTCTACTGACGTCTTCACCTCATCACTTCTTGCCGTCGATTCTTCAAAGAACACAACTTGTCCCCTCACTTCCACCGGTGGTGTCGGGAGCAGAAACATCAACTTCCGCTCGCACATGCGCACGAGATTTCGGACGTTCAGTTTCCCTTAGTCATTTTTAATTACCACGAGAACTACGGCCTTGTTATTCAATGACTACTGTCTACTTTATTTATTCATTTATTCATTCAATTTCCAATGAGCCGTTCAGTTGCGTTACAATGGCATTCTTTTTTTTAATTCTATTAAAAGAGATTCAGTTTCTCCTTTGAGGTTTCTCCTATTAAGCACATCCAGTTTCTCTCGTGTTCAGTTTATTGAAGTATCCATACAGTTGTTTTTATTCCAATATTTGCTGGCCAGATTTTGTTGTTTTCTACTTTGTCCTTAAGTTATTTATGTTGATATTACTGCAACTGGCGGGTGTAATTAGTCTTTCTTTTTGTATGTTCCTCGAGTCCTTGAATTGTTGCATCAACGCAATCCTAAATGCTGGCAAATTCTTTTCGTCTTTCATTTTTTGCCATGTCTATCAATATCATTTCTCTGGTGTTAGGCCTTGTGCATTGTCCTCAATTTCTTGTCATTTGCTCTATTTTAAGAATGTATCTTACAATAGGAACTGAACAGGTGTTTATTTCTTTGATGCACTTTCTGCTGCAGATTTCGGTTTGGAGTTTTTCTTCTGAGATATTCTTTTTTTAGCTTTTATTTAATGTCTATTTTCTCAATTTTCTTTTTGTTCAAGAGTGCTTTCCTGATTTCGTAGTTCTTCTCCACTTTTCATTATTAGCAGGGAACATTTTTAATTCTATATTCAGTTCTAATATCCTGGCCGTTTAAGGGTTTGTAATTCTTTCCTATTTTTGGCAAATATCCATTAGAGTTTTTCACATCAGCGTTCGATGGTTTCAGTGATAGAAAGTCTCCTCAAGTCTCCAGGACTCTTTTCAGTATTCTGGCCGTTCTCAATAATGTTGTTTAGATGGTCTCCACTCATTCGCCAACTTCCAAGTCCTCCATTCCTTTTAGCTACTGTACCAAAAGCACCAATTACAATTGGCATAATTGTCACCTTCATGTTCCACAGTTTTTTCAATTCTCTTGGAAGGTCGAGTTATTTATCCTTCTTTTCATATTCTTTCAGTTTTATTCTGTGGTCAGCCGGAACAACAAAGTCGACAATTTTGCAGATTTTCTTTTTTTGTTGATTATTATAAGGTCTGGGTTCTGGCCTAGATTTGGAGATCCGTCTATTCGTCAAAGTCCCATAGTAGTTTACGTGTGTCATTTTCTAGGACAGGTTTTGGGTTATGCTTATACCATTTATTCGTATGGTCAAATTAAAATCTTTTGCACATCTCCCATTGGATCACCTTGCCCACCCAGTCGTGTCTCCTTCTGTGCTAATTTGCCTTATACTCCTAATTTGTCTTATACTCCTAATTTGCCTTATACTCCTAATTTGTCTTATACTCCTTCTGTGCTAATTTGCTACATTCGCTTATTATATGATTGATGGTTTCATCTCTGTCACCGAATAGCCTATATTTGCTATTTTGTTACGTCTTATCTATTCTCGTTTTGATATGATTGATTCTTATGGCATTGTTTTGTGCTGCTATTAGGAGAGATTCTGTTTCTCCCTTAAAGGTCCCTAATCTTAGCCAGGTCCAGGTTTTGTCGTATGAGATGTTGTTTATTAGTCTTTTAAAACGCTCTTTGAGTTGTTTTTCTTCCCATTTTTGCTTCCGAGTTATTTTCTTTCTGTTGGTCATCGTGTTGTCAGTATCGTTTCTGATGACTGTAAACAGTCCTTCTTCGTGTTTTCCTATGTAGTCTTCGAATCGTTGTATCGATGCGTCAACGATGTCTTCTAAGCTAGCAAGTCATCTTCCTCCGTCTTTTCTTGATACATATAGTCTGTCAACGTCGTCTACGGGATGAAGTGCCTTATGCATAGTCATTAGTTTTCTTGTTCTTTGGTCAATTTAAGTTCATCTCTGGTCCACTTTAGAAAGGGTCCCGAATATCTAACGAGGGTACAGCCCAGGTATTTATTCCTTTGATAAGTTTTCTGTTTGACAGTTTTGTCTCAAATAGTTTCCTAGTTCTGCAATATTCTTTTTTAATTTGGTCCTTCATTTCCACTTGTTTGATGTTGCCAGCCTCCAAGATGCCCAAGTATTTGTAGGTTTCATTTTCTCCGGGCGTTCTAATTTTGTCTTGATTTGGTAGTTCCATTCCATCAACTAAATGTTGTTTGCCACTTTTCATTACAAGAATTGCACATTTTTCTATGCCAAATTCCATTCCTATGTCCTGACTGTATATTCTGACTGCGTGTGTTAGAGTTTACAGTTCTATTTCACTTTTTGCAAACAGTTTGATGTCATCCATGTACATTAGATGATTGACCTTTTCTTGTGATCTACTAAGTTTGTATCCGGCTGTGCATTTTCTGAATATGTGCTTAAGTAGCATCATGGTAATTATGAATAATAAGGGTGATAGTGCATCTCCTTGAAAAATACATCTTTGGATCTTTGCTTCAGCTAAGCTTCTTCCTCCTGCTGTCATTCCACTCTTCAAGCTTTCATGGTTTTCTCGATAAAGTTTATGACTTTGTGTGATATTTTGTACATTTTTAGGTAGTTTATTATCCAGCTTTGTGGTACTATATCATATGCTTTTTTGTAGTCAATCCAGGTCATAGCTAGATTTTTTCTTCTGGTCTTTATCTCATTTAGGATGTGCTGATTTATGTAAAGTAACTCTGCTATGCCTCTGGATCGTTTGTGGCATCCTTTCTGTTCTTCAGGTAACAGTCTGCGGCTTGTTAGCGAGTAGTAAATCTCTTTCCTTATTTGTGCAGTTAATGTTTTCCACGTCATCAATAGGCAAGTTATAGGTCTGTAATTGTTTGGAGCGGTTCCTTTACTCGGGTCCTTTTGGGTCATCCAGTCAGGTACTTGTGCTTATTGTAAGCATCTGTTTATTTCTAGTGCTAGTCTGTCGTGAATGGAGGTGAATATCTTGAACCAGAACCCATGTATTCCATCATGGCCTGGCGTTTTCCAGTTAGATATTTCTTTAATGTCGTTTTGAGTAAATCGACGTGTATTTCCGCTTTCGGGCCTTCTTCGAGTCCTTCTAGTTCTCTTGTCATATCATTTATCCATTCAATCTTTTCGTTGTGTTTCTTTGGTTGCCATATTTTAGTCCAAAATCGTTCGGTTTCTCTTGCATCCGTTTGTTGGTATGTTTTCGTGTCATCTCCTCCCAGTTGATGATGAAATTTTCTTTCGATGTTTTGGAAAGTCCTGTTTTGTCTTTATTGTTTTACCCTTTGCCTATATCTCTTCAATCTTCCTTCTTTCGCCATTTACTTTCTGGTTTATTTCCTCAAGTTGTACTGTTATTTTTTTCCTCCGTTGCCTTTCCCTTTCCGTTCCAACATATTCAAGCGTCTTTCTTTTTTGTTTTATCATTTTGATTGTTTGTTTGTTTTGGAAGATTTTTTATCTGCGTTTCCTGCCGAATTTCCCATCCTGGTTTTGACTTTTTCTTGGTGCTTTTTGTGGGGATCCCTATTTTATCACAAACTAGTTTCGTCCCGGAATATCTCGGTTATATTATTCGTTGATATGTAAGGTAGTACTTGATTTATTTCATTCGTTTCTATCTTATGTGTTCTTCATTCTATGTTTCTTAATGATAGTAAAGTAGTCTTTTCACTGTTCATAATTCTCTTTACATTTTTTAGATCTATCTTTTGTTCTTGTGATAATGTTTCTTTAGGTTTGTTTGGTTGTGAGTTGTTTGGTAGAGTGGCGTTTTCATTTTCCGAAGTTGGTAGTTCATTTCTTTTTGGTTGATTTTGTTTGACAAAACTTGATATGTCTGGTACTGTATGATTATCTTGTGTATTTGTTTTCTTGTATATGTCTCGTATTTCAAGGTCAGAAAACCAACCCTTCTTTATTATTGTTCTAACTTAGTTAGCAAGCCTTTGGCTTGTTGTCTGAAAATTAGCACATTCTTGCCAGATCTCTATCATTCTTTTCCGATATTCTCTTTGTGAAAGGTTGCTCCTAGAATAGCCGTCTAGTGCAAATTGATTGTCTTCCCAAGTCCATGTTTTGCGTAAACGTTGTGGTTCCTTATGTCATCATTCGTGTACCTAAAAAAAAAGAGCAGCCAACATTTGCAGAATGATGGTCAGGTCTCCCATGTTGGCTATCAGGAGAGTACATGCCGATCATGACACTCAAGCCTGTTGCCTGGGTCCCACGTTGTGTAATAATGTGATTTGACATTTTAATCATGGGTGGTATATTGTGGCTATACCAGACCCAGGGGTTGTTCATGATCTGCAATCCTGTCACAGATATGACCAAGAACAGTCATGATGGCTGTTTGAACAGTAGGTCACACAAAAAAAATATATATATATATACATTTAGGGTGGTATATCTATATACACACATATCACCCCAAGTTTTGATTTAGTTAAAGTCCGTTGTAATGCTGTTTACATTTTACTTCACGACCTAATAATCTGAACTAGTTTTACGTTTTCCTGTATAACCTCTGTAGTCTGTCTTGTTTTTAGACTATTTAAAGTTTTTTTTCTTTCATTATCAAATTGTAAGAACACACCCTACAGTGTTAAATGACTGAGTTTAGCGCGGTAGATTTAAACAAATCTTTCGAGAGTTCGGGATTAGTTAGCAGTAAGTAATTTAGCTGATTAATAAGACTCTTTATTTAAAATCAAAATATTTTGCCAAAAGATTTTACTAGTAACCGAATAATCAATGTTTTTTTAAAGGAGTCCCTCCTTTAAAAAAAACATTGATTATTCGGTTACTAACTCTATTTTCTCCGAGCATCAGTCAAAATATCTAGTTGTTCTATTAGGTGGAGTCGACTCCTGCTTATTAACTATTAAGGAAAAGGATTATTATAATTATAATTATTGTTATTATAACGGGTGTTCGCCAATAGTTAGGGGGACCGAAGTTCAATCCCAGGTCAAGTTATACTAAAGACTCAAAAAATGGTACTTGATGCCGCCTTCCTTAACACTCAGCATTATAAGGTAAGGATCAAGGGTAAAGTGGAGCAATTCAGGGAATAGAGAAGCGCTCTCTCCAACAACTCGGTGTCGTAGCTATTGAAAACGGTGCCTTATCATTATTATTATTATTATTATTATTATTATTTGTATCTTAAAAGTATTCCTAGGATATCAAATCTCATTTATTGATTTGTTTTAGATATTTGACATTTAATAGAAAATAATTCAAGAGAAATATATCTGCCAACGAGTGCTTGCTAGTTCATCAGACCATTTTCAGTATATAAGATATGGTCCTGTACTCCTGCAATTGATCCCGTAGTTTTAGCCCTGTAAAAACACTCAGCCTTGATTTTAAAAAAATACATTTCTGTCTGCATCATTTTGAATCATTAAAGATGGTAGATGATTTCGTGTTTCCATGAACAAGCCATTATTGGGATTTTGCCGGAGAAGATTAAACTAATTACCATTATCCACCTCTCTTACACTCATTTCTCCCTCTCCCACACACATAGACACACACATATGAGTGTGTGTGTGTATGGGTGTGGATACAAACATTGGTAAATAAGTTTTATCAAGTTGTTATTTATTCCAACTGGTTTTCAGCTTTAGGCCATTGTCAAGAAATATTTATTTCAAAACTTCCAAAGGTTACGATGAGTTTTCGAATTTATGAAAATCGAAAGTTTTTATCATTTCAGTTGATAATGAGAAGCGAAGTTATTGTTTTAAAATACTTTTAAATTTGAAAATGATTGTAATTGTTTTTCTGTTTTATTTTGTTTTTTGTGTTGATTTATTTTTCGAAGATGTCGCGTTAAGTTGAAAAATCACGATTAAAAATCGATGGGATAGGTAATTTTGGAGGGTTAAAATGTAATTTCAAGTGATTTTAGTCCTTTTGGGTTTGATATATTTTTCAATACTCTCTATAATAGGGACTTTATCGTCTCTGTTGTCGTCGGTAAGGTAGAAATATGAGTGTGTGTATGTGCATGTGGGTGTATATGTGTGCGTGTGGCGTCTGAGGATACATACCAAAACTTATAGTATCTATCAATCTATATATATATATATATATAATGATGACTTTTTGAAAAAGATTCCATTTTATGACGTAATCAATTTCAAATATATTTTCTCCTATATTACTCGTTTTCTTTTAATCCCAAACATTTGCCCTGAAGACGACTTGCATGCTTAACATATTTTCTGTTTTTATTTTATTCTTATTTTTATACTTGAAATCATTTTAATTAGAATACCTTTTATGTGGGCAAAATTTTAATCGAAACACGTGTCGACAAAGTATATAAAATGAATTTTCATCCACACCAAAGTATATATTTTTTCTTCCGTTTATCTTTTCAGCGTATTTGTCTGACACATTTCTTTTTTTCTCTCACTTACACACACACACAAACGCGCGCGCGCATGCACACACGCACACACACGCGCGCACACACACACACACACACGCATGCACGCACACACACACACACACACACACACACACACACATATATATATATATATATAAAGGTTATAGTTTTTAATATACTTTTATAGATACATAGATAAAA
The DNA here is from genome assembly GCA_963585895.1 of Sepioteuthis lessoniana. Taxonomy (NCBI): domain Eukaryota; kingdom Metazoa; phylum Mollusca; class Cephalopoda; order Myopsida; family Loliginidae; genus Sepioteuthis; species Sepioteuthis lessoniana. The sequence continues at coordinate 21,083,403 of OY757925.1, read as the reverse complement.
TGTCTTAATTCTTTCATCTTTCCAATTCTGAAAACTGCTTCCCAATACAAAATACTTGATCAATTAAACGTTTTTAATCTTTGAAATTTATACGTTTTTTTTACTTGTATTAATTTTTGTTGCATCTTTTTTGAAGGATGATTTCAAAGTAGTTGCTCAAAATGACTCTTCAAAAATGTCAATGATTTTTTAAAATTATAAAGTTCTTTTAGAATAAATGTTTGTTTTATGAATTATGCGTTAGGATTTTACTTCTATCGTTTGTAATTCGAGGTCATTCTGTATATATATATATATATATATATATATATATATACACACATGCCAGTAATAATAGTAAACAAGCTATTCCCTCCAACAAGTTCAGAGGAACGACCTGTTTTGAAAAGAATTGTTCTATACGAAACTTATATATATATATATATATATATATATATATATATATATATATAAAATGGGCACATATATATATATACATATATCTTTTACATAAAGACATATATATATATATATATATATATATATATATATATATATATATATATATATATATATATATCTTTTACATAAAAATGAAAGAAAAACGTTCACTTTTTTGGCATCATTATAAATTTTTTTTCTATTATTTTTCTATTATATTGGATACTCCTGCACCTTGTATTTTTTCCTTGGATCATATAAAGAAAAAATATATATATGTATGAAAAAACACTAGGTCTTCAGAGGATGATTTTATTTGTAGAAACATTTGCCAACGTTAAACGTTTTGGTTTTTAGACCTTCCTCAGAGCGTGTAAGTTACTAAATGAAACGAAACTGATAAGAAAGTTTTTAAAATTCCACTTTCGCTGGTATCCCCACGATACTCCCCCGTAAGTTCGAGTATTAAATTTTCATACTCATCAGACTGGCAGATATTATAAGTAGTCACGTTAAAGATATTGCAAGTATATATATATATATATATATATATAAGCAACCATATTTTTCTCGGAAATTTGAAATAGAAACGTCCTTATAAAAAAGTTCGATCATTAATTAATTGATCTTTAACTATTAATCAACTAATTTGTTGATTTTGTGATTGATTTGTAAAATTAATATGTTTCACTTGTAAAATCATTTCTTTGCTTGTTTTACACAGAGTTGTAATTTTAAACAGAATATCCCCGATTCTACATTGTTTCTTTAAACAAACAGAAAAAACACACTCAAAAAAATTGATAACATTAAAATTCATCCAAGTTTAGAAATGTTTTCCAGTTCAAACTTGATAGAAAGTTTTTGCTTTGATTTTAGATAACATCTTCTTTGAGATGCTCATGGTGCCTTTCTCAATTTCTGCATTCCACTGGGAAATAAGAGAGATTGTCCAGTTCCTCTTTTTATTGACCGTTTGCTGAATGTAAAACAGTCCAGTCTGTTTTCATTGAAACAAAGAAATCTTAATTCCTGTTCATTAAATAAGTAAATAACGTGACATTTGTTATTCCAACCGAAATTTTTTTTAAAATGTAATCTTTTGGCCGATACATTTAAAATACATAAGGCGCCTCTGGTGGTGTAATGGTTAGCAAGCTCGACTAGCAAACCTACACGAGTGAGTTCGAGTCTCATTGGGTGCCCCTTTCATATGGCCTTGAGCCACATCTGAGCTAAAAGCTTAGTAAATTTCCATTTAAAATACATATTTGACTGAATCAACTTTGAACAAATGATTCATAAAAAATAAGCCTTCTACTATATCGTACAAGATAAGATATTTATGCAGCAATTACACAATACCTTTTCATAAAAATAAGCCTTCTATTGGTGGTCTCCCCAAATCAATTATGGTACAAGGCCTTATTGATAGAGTGTTTTAGGAGAGGCAGAAAATGATCACTTCTTGCTTCCTGACAATCACATACCGACCAAATTCAGTAAAAAAAATCTTTAAAGTTTAAAAAATATTTTTCTAATTTTTTAACATATTGTTCACAAGAATATAATTTTTATACAACTGGAATGAGTACGTTTTTTTAATAAATCAATATAAGTAAAAATGGTTAGAGTATTCGCCAATGGCCCGGGAGCCCTGGGTTCAATCACAGGTCGCGTCATACTAAAGACTCAAAAAATGGTACTTGATGCCTTCTTGCTTAACACTCAGCATTATAAGGAATGGAACAAGGGTAAAGTGGGGCAATCCTGGGAAAGGAGTAGCTCTTAGTCGAGGGTGACCAACTTTATATTACTTCACTTATATTGAAATAAAACATGGTAGTTGAAGAAAATTGGAATTCTTTTTTTATTGTTTGGTTGGATACTGTCAAACTTTTTGCCAAAAATAAAAGTAAAGTGAAAACTCTAATATAAGCAATTAGAATCTTCATCCAAGACATAAGTATGACATTTGGAAGTGAAAAATATGCAGTGCTTGTAATTAATAAAGAGAAAAAAGAAACGTCAAAAATGCTCAGACAAAAAGAAAGGTACAGATATCTGGGAATATTAAAAGCAGGCACTGTCAAAGAAAAAAAGAACTGAAAGAAAAGTTTAAAATGAGTGCCCAAGAAGGATTAGAAAACTACTGGAAAAAACTAAGTGAAGGTATCACTTTCCAGAAATTAATTATTTCTACTCTATATATTGATGTGTAAGTTGAGGTTTTCAAATACGTTTTTTAAATATACGAGAAAGTTCCCTCCTGTTGAAGTCTGTGTTGCATATCCTTTCAGGGTATATCATATATCTCTTTCTTGGCTGATTTACATTATAGGCTTTATTCACATATATTTACTTCGTTCCACTCTTCAGTTTTGTTTGTTATATTCTGACGTCATCTCCTGTTTTTCGAAATTCTTCTCTGATTGGATGATGAATGACAACACGACCACAACTTTATATGCACACATTACTAGTATTTCTTTGCAACTTCAATTTCATTACCCGTCCGACTAAACAGCGAATCAATGAGCAAGATGAAGCATTCATTCGCTCGAGTCTTGGTTTTCTTACTAAATCATTTTTACTCTAGAACCGGACTGAAACCATCCAATGAGAGCCGTGATCTCAGGTTGACCTTGAGTTTAATAACTGTCAATCATATATGTTAACCGACTGTTTTTTCCTAGCATTTAACGAAACAGGACTTGATTTTTAGGTAATCTACCTATTCAATTGTAGATGTCACTAATCTATCATGTAACATAAATAGAACGGGGAAAACTTGGAGAAGAACGTTTTGCTCTAATCAGGAAATATCCAGCTGTTAAAAAAACTGTTTCTTAACTATGTAAGAATACTGTCATATCGAACAAATAATTTAATTGAAATTTAGTTACTTACTGAATCTATCTTAGTCATCTCATGGCCACAATAGGGAAGCATCGTCTTTATTCAGAACTTACAATCAAATTAGTCTGTGAGATAAGCGTGTTCATTTACTCGGCAAAGATAAGTCGGTTTGATGAAAATCCTCAATATATTTCCTAAAATTAAAAATGGTAACCATTTTTCCTTCAGGACTGAGTGGTTCATACTCACCAAATCTTATTTTAAAGGAATTTAGGAATTTCGTAAGACGTTTTGTATATTTCATAAATTCGTTGTTAGATTTTTATCATTAAGATTTTTCGGACTATTGTCTTCATCTTTATTTTCACAACGTTTCGGCCGATATGCCTATAACCGTTACGCCATGTTTCCTGCTGGATAATTCAGAGCGAATTTTGGGGTATTATAAACTTAATGTTCTTACTTTAGCTAGAATTACTACTATTATGTATGATTTTTTTTACCTGTGCTCATATTCAGATTTCAGGGGTTTTTTTTCATTTTTTTTTTCATCTATCCTTTTTACTTATCGGTTCCCATATTATATTCAACTCTATACTTGGTCTACTCAGCAGGTCATTTTAGCCCAACATATGTGCTGATTCCTTAAGGAATCTAATCCTCCAATGTTCAGCCCTATCAATTATTTCAACTTTGTCCTTATGGGACAAAGTTGAAATAATTGATAGGGCTGAACATTACAGTAAGCTACCACACATATATGGCCTTCCAAAAATTCATAAGAATGGTATTCCATTGAGACCCATTGTCAGCAACCGAGGTTCCGCGTGTTACCCATTGAGACACTTCCTTGTGGAGATCATCATCCCACTAACTAGTAAGTCCTCATCATATGTTAAGAACTCAGCCCACTTTGTGGAGAGAATCAGTGATACCCCCATTCATTCTAACCAGATGGTGAGTTTAGATGTAGTGAGTCTGTTTACAAAGGTACCTACTGATGAGATACTTGCTGTAGTGCGGGATAGACTGGCTGCAGACCCCTTGCTGGAAGAACGCACTTGTATCCCAATAGATAATTTAATGGAAATGTTGACCTTCTGTGTGGAGACAACCTACTTCGGAATGGGATCTGATATATACCGACAGGAAGAAGGACTGGCTATGGGTTCGCCATTGTCACCAGTGTTGGCGAACTTATACATGGAATACTTTGAAGAAATGGCATTAGGATCTACATCACTAAAGCCATCTATGTGGCTTAGATAAGCAGATGACACATTCATTCTCTGGCCTCATCAGGAAGATGTTCAGATATTACTTGATCACGTGAACTCAATCCGACCATCTATACAGTTCACCATGGAGAAAGAGCAAGACAACAAATTACCCTTCCTCGATGTATTAGTAACACGCACAGAGCAAGGATTCAGGTCATCTGTGTACCGTAAGCCCACCTTCACCGGACAGTACCTCAATTTCAACTCCCATCATCCATATACGGTAAAGAAAGGAAGAGTCCGTTGCTTACAACATCAAGCAAAAAATAGTAGCGATACTGATGCATATCAAGAAGAAATGATTAGTCTGAGACACAACCTCCATCGTAACAACTACCCAGAGAGCATAACATCGGCTCCAAGAAACCTAGATAGGAGGGTGGAGGATAATACCCGAAAACTCACCACGGTATGTCTGCCCTATGTCAAAGGATTAGCCGAAAGGATCAAAAAGATATGTAGTCCATATGACATTAGGACAGTATTCACAAGTGGTTCAACTCTCCGGAGGTATCTCTTCCATGTCAAACCACCAACGGAATTCAACATGACCAAGAACTGTGTTTACTCCATCCCTTGCAGTTGTGGTAAAATATACAAAGGTGAGACAAGTCGCCCACTAAAAGTAAGCCTAGAAGAACATCGCAAAAGCAATAGTACGAGGGGAGATTGAAAAGTCGGGTATGGCGGACCATATATGGAAGGAAAATGGAGATCATCTCCCCTTATGGGACAAAGTTGAAATAATTGATAGGGGCTGAACATTGGAGGATTAGACCGCCTTAAGGAATCAGCACATATGTTGGGCTAAAATGACCTGCTGAGTAGACCAAGTATAGAGTTGAATACAATATGGGAACCGATAATCAAGAAGGCTAGATATAAAAAAAACTGGAAAAAAAACCCCTGAAATCTGAATATGAGCAGAGGTAAAAATCATCCATAATAGTAGTAATTCTAGCTAAAGTAAGAACATTAAGTTTATAATACCCAAAAATTCACTCTGAATTGTCCAGCAGGACACATGCGTAACGGTTATAGGCGTTGGTTCCCTGAGCTTCTAAGAAGACAATCATCTGCAGGTTCAATCCTCACTACAGGCGAGTAATATACAGGAATACTTACAGGAACAGGAGACCCCCGTGGTTTCAATAAAGGACGTAGTTCGAAGTTCCTTGAAGGTTCCCGAGTTCGACAAACAGCTGAAGAAGGCCGGAGGACATATCGGCCGAAACGTTGTGGAAATAACAATAAAGATGAAGACAATAGTCCGAAAAACCTTAATGATAAAAATCAACGAGCTTCGTCTCAGAAATTTAGACAACGTTGTTAGATTGTAATAAAAATATGGAACCAATGTACAAATGACACATATAAAAAAATGAAAGCGTTTTTACGATCAATCAAGATCTATGAATTAGTTCGATATATACAAGTATAAAGTTTTTCATTGATTTTATTGAATATTATACCCCTGTTTTCCTTCTTTTATCAGAAAAAAGCCAGCCATTGTTTTTGTTGGCAATAAATTCAATTTCAATTCCCGAAAGAAAAATAGAAATATTTTTGGTTTAGGGAATTTATCTTGGAAGTGAATGATTTAATTTCGAAACTAATGATACACAGATTCGCAAATTGGGTTTAATAAGAGCTTTTAACATTTGGTGGGATAAGGGAGGTGTAAAGAAGAAGGCAGGGGACAGAAAGTGCGAGAAAGGTTATTGAGTTCCGAAAAGACATAGGGTTTTGTTTATTTACTTTCAGCAACGACATTAAACTTAATCTTGAAATTAAGGGATTCAGAAAAAAGAAAGAAGATTCCAATTGTCTGAGTTAGATAATCAACAGGGCTACGGAAGTGGGCGCATCTGAGAGAGATAGGGAGAAAAGAGGAGCGATATATCTTGTATTATCATCAAGTACTCGACAGAGATGAGTTGATACGACATTATGAGATTACTGTAATCCGGCATCGATAAAGGGTTGAGAAATAGTTGCATTTCCTGTACATTTAAATATGCCATAAAATCGCAACAGTAGAACAAAAAAACAAAGTACAAAAAACAAAAACAACACATCCGATTTGATTTAATGATTTTCACTGCGAAAGTTCTCTTCTATTAGTTTCTCTTTTTCTCACTTTTTCAGTCATATATATATATATATATATATAATATATATATATATATATATATATATATATATATATAAGAAAAAAATCTCAAACTTTGTTAAAATTAAAAGTCTCTTCACCCGAAAAATTAACCAATCCCAAAATGTGACCGCTGACAAGAATGCAATAATTGAAGGTAGGAATACCATATACTTATTTATTTGTTTCATTATATGCTATAAACGACTTTAAGTAACCCCCTCTCTAGAAATTACCCTATTCCCCAAAAGTATAAGTTAGATAAGGGCTTATAGTGAAAATGAGACAAGCCGTGGAATAGAATACACTAGTTCATTTTTACTCCTCGCAATATTTGAAAAAGTCAAAATGTTCGTCGCCCATCGACATATTAGCTACACTTTTATTCTTTTTCAAGTGGCCCGTTTTCAAGATAGAGATTAAAAAACAGTTTATAATTGGGTAGAAATTCAAAATCCCCCCCTCCAAATTGTCAACCAACACAAAAAATATGACTGCTCGTAAGAATGCAATAATATATATATATATTCATTTGTTGCATTTATGGTATTAACGACTTTAATTACCATCTCCGATTATATGTAGGCGTTACACCCTCCCCTTCAAAATTTACAACGTATTTGAAAACTCCGAATACATTGCACCTGAATGATTTTGTCTAAGAGTTATGAAAGCATGAGTCCTCATGTACCTGATCAACCTAAAATAGGGTAGCTAGACTTTAACTAAGCTAAAACTTAACAGAAAGGGTAGAATCACAGATGTACAACTCTCTGTCAATAAGACTTCTCTAAAACTCTCTGTCAATAAGACTTCTCTAAAACCGTAATGGTCAAACTCCGTAAACTTCAACCTTACTGGCTCCTAATCTTGTCAACTGGATACCTATCACTGAGCCAGAAGAATATCATATGAGCCACACAAGCACATGTCAATTAAAACCATAGGACGCAGCGTATTTGGCGTGAAGGCGGATGAATCTAAAAATGAGACAACGGCGCGCTTCACCAGATTATGACCAGATGAACTCATAGGTCATCGGTCATGATTAAATAGTTCAGTCAGGAAACTATTGCTGCTCATCTTTACGGGTGGCGTCGATAGATAAGGAAAAAATAGCCGCCACCCCCGAAAGATTACCATGACTTTATTTAAACCATAGGTACAAACTGTATCATGCTTTACGTGGGTAAACAAGGGGTGCAACCAGTTGTGGTTGGAGCTCTAGCCTCAATGTTCGGAAAGTCAAATGCAGAGCCCAAATCCGAAACCAAAGCAAGCATACTTCGATACAAAAGCATAGTTAGAATAGTGACATTTAACGTTAGAACTCTAAACACAATAAACCAGCTTACATATTCTGCTGCCGAGCATAATATAGACTTTATATGCGTGTAAGAACATAGATATTACCATAGCAAACTAGAACAAAAATACCATGACACTGGTAATGGACAGAAATTGGTATCGACAACTGCATAGAAGTGCTCCGTCAATGGCGCGATTGAAGATATAGGAAGGCTTCTCAGTTCTCATGTTTTACAATCAGTAGCTGTCATAAAGAAAATTTAAACAAGATTGATGTATGCTACATTTAATGGCAACCCCAGCACATTTAACATCTCTTGCTAAAGCCCCATTAATGCCAGTGATGAAATAGATATCATCATCTTCTACAATGAGCTACCTTCCCTTGTCCGACTTATTCCCAAACCTAACGTTCTAATTTATCGGTGGAGACCTGAATGTTCAAATCGGCAAAGATAGAAATAATGAATTCTGCTTTCACAAGCAGAAATGGCGAATTAAGAAAAATCATGAAATGGCGAATTAAGAAAAATTTTCGGAGAAATAGATCCACAACATTAGAGATTCTGATTATTTGTCGAATCATCGGAAGATTATGTACAAAAAATCTCGAGACAACACTATTGTTCGTAGATTTCTCCAAGGTGTTTGATTCCATACATAGAGGAAAATTGAATTAATACTTCTTGTATACGGTTTCTTCAAATAAACTGTTATTGCTATAATGTTAATGTACAAATACACGAAAACAGTGGTTCGCTGTTGGAGGCATTGACATCTTTGCTATTGTCACTTGAGTCTTTCAAGGAGATACATTAGCGCAATATATGTTCATAATCTGCCTAGATTATGTTCTTCGTACGTCAATAGAACAAATGAAAGAAAGTGATTTCAAAATAAAAAAGTCAAGAAGCAGAAAATATCTCACAAAAATATAACGGATGCAGACTATGCCTATGATTTAGCGCTTCTTGCAAATACACCTGCCCAAGCCGAATCCCTGCTTCATAGGCCGAAGCAATCTGCAAGAAGTGTTGATCTCTTCGTGAATTCAAATAAAATAGAGTTCAAGTGTTTTAAACGAGAAGAAGCCATATTCACTTTAAGTAGCAAGCCTCTGAAATTAGTTGACCAGTTTACACACCTTGGCAGCAATATCAAAAATATTTCTATTTCAAGGTATTCAGTTTAGTCAAACTGTTCTAATTCAAACAATTCAGTTTAGCATAAGTATGTAGTTAGTTCTATTCAAACCATAGATAGAGGGCTCAATCAGGTGCAACCATTCCAGGCCAGAGTGGATCTGAGACCAATGGCAATGAAGGGAGTACTCTGCATTCCCCAAAGCTCCAGCATCATTGGAACCACACCATCAGATTGTTTAGTTTCATATCCTAGACACTCATTGCGGGGGTGGGTCTTACAGTCGGTGTATTTTACAGCACCAGCCGACTGGGCAAGTGTGTGTGTGTGTGTGTGTGGTGAGAGAGACAAAGAAAATTATTTCCTTGTCTCTCTCACTACACACACACACACACACTTGCCCAGTCGGCTGGGGCTGTAAAATACACCGACTGTAAACAGTTCCCATTGTTTATTAAGTAAAACTGAATAACATTTTTATTGATGTTATTCCAAAACGTATTTTCCATTTCTTTCAACCATCTTTTTATTTCATCTTTCTCAGCAAAGAACAACTGTAAGTACATTTTACAGTTCACCAAGAAATTGCTTTTATTTTCATTAATAAAAATCTGAACCAATGACAATCTGAAGATAGAATATCTGATGCTTAAAGAAACACAAAATACGACATCTTCTAAAATGATTAATACTCCTTTCTGCTGATTACTTCCAAGAAGTTTTCATCTATTTTTTTCATTCACTTGGTCTTTGGAAATATTCATTAGAACCAATTTTTGGTTCACCAGAAGTCACTCATCGTAAACGACTCTCTTCCAACACCTATATATGCAATATTGCCATATTTGGATGAAAACCTACCTTCACTAATGTTGTTAGTGGTAGTTTATTTTGTTTAACCCACAATCTCTTTGGTTCAGTATTTGTGTAAGATATCCACTTTTCATCGCTCGTCTCAACGTCTAAGTAACATTTCTTTTTAAAAAAGCTGTTAAAAAGATGTTGGAAACGTTGCTTATTTTCTTCACTTTCCAATGTAGACTCACTAAACAAAACTTGTTTTTAAAACGCTGATATTATATCGATTTTTTGAGAGATAGTGACCTTTTAAAGTGAATTAAAACAAGACACTTCAAATGCTATCTGTAAAGATCAAATGACTGTGATATGATGTGAATAAAATGGTCTTGCTAGATAGAAACAATATTCATGCACATGTATAAATGCAGGTGGTAGAAATCACCATGTGAAATTGTAGATAAGATAAAAGACATCACTATCGTAACAGCATGATTGTCTCGCCAATTAATTCAATATCACAACCCATTTTTACAAAGGTTTTAACAGAAAAATATCTAAATTTTCATCTCCCAGTGCGTTATCTCGACCAATATTTTCGTTTTAAAGGGGCTAGACTGAACATTTGATCAATTATTTTAATAGTAATTTCTTCCTCACCAGCTCTCTCTCTCTCTCTCTCTCTATATATATATATATATATATATATATATATATATATATATATATAATATCCAGTCAGCGTCCGAAGATAGTGATATATATATATATATATATATATATATATATATATATATATATATATATAAGATATGAGGAATATCATATAAATCTGCTCGATGTTTGGCTATTGTAACATCTCTTTTCCCTTACAGGTTTTTATATAACAAAACTCACATACAGAGCGTCTATAGCGCAATAAGAAGGAAACTCAAACCTGATTAAATTCTCATTATAAATTTATTTCGCTGGAGAATGTTTTTAAACTCTCCGTCTCGTCAGATAACTTTTACATTATTCAATCCAGTAAATTCAGAGTAGGGAATAATCCCATTCAGGACCAATAAGATATTCAAAAATAGAATATTAAATCTAAATAATCCTGGTAAAGAGGTCAAAGTAAATAAAATCTACAGAGCAAATAATTTTGACCGGTTGTTGTTTTTTTTAAGAGAATATATATATATATAGCTCTATCATAGATAGTGAACACTATTTAATAATACAACATAATTTGGTCTTAAGAACTAGACAAAAAATGTTAATATGAACATACACTGTTTGTACTTCTCTAAACTCTTGGCCTAAGATAACGCTAGACAGATTGAAATGCCGTTAAAATCAATCAATCAATCAATAAATGTAGATCTGAAGAAGAAGAAGAAGAAGAAGAAGAAGAAGAAGAAGAAGAAGAAGAAGAAGAAGAAGAAGAAGACAACAACAACAGTACCAAATACTTTTATCAATTAACTTGGCATCTTCGAATTGAAAAATAAAATAGTTAATATTTGAAAATTTAAAAATATTTCAAAACAGTAATAAAGTTTATCGAGTGAAATATCATTAAAAAAATGCAAAAATTCACCCGAATGTTCGTAAGCCTATTAGACTTGAAATTTGAACAATCTTGAAATAAACACTTTCGAATGATCGCCTAAGGCTGAAACCAGTCGGGAATAGTTATAAATTGATAAAACTTATTTACAAAAGCCTGGGTGTATTTTTTTCCTTTACACACACACACACACACACACACACACACACACAATGTTATATATATATATATATATATATATATGCGTGCGTGCGTGCGTATATTTATGTTTATTCTATATGCTTTATCGCACGGTTCTTGATGTGTCGTTCTGTGCATATCTATAAGGCTCCTTCTTAAATCTTAGACTGATAAAAATTAATGATAGATTGCTCTCGATAGAGGGACATTGACAAGAGAGAAAAGGAAGAGAGAAAAATCAAATCAATAGCCTGACTGCTAGGCAAATAGATAAACAAGTATCTAGTAACACGTTTCAATTCACCCATTAAATTCATTTATTCGCTTCCCCATTTAACTTTTGAGTCTGTTTCGATCTTCGCCATGGGCCATCGTACTCATTAAATTAAATAAAAATCATTGTTTGACTATTTCGTGTTAATATGTCCAATAATTTTACATCTAATAGTTTTTATATTCAGGAAAAAATAGTAATAAATAAGAATAAGATAAGAAAATAACATTTCTATTTGGTATCACATTGTGTCACTTACATACATACATACATACATACATACTTGAACACTTTCACGTATGCGTGCGCGAGTGCACATCTCACACATGGATTGAAAAAAGTCTCCTAATAGCGACTTATTTTACGTATTTTAAAATGTGGCTAAATTCAACAGCCTTTCTTCTCGTTTTTGGAAGTCTACAGAAACTCTTTCTTCACATTTGAGCCTGGCTGTTCAGTGATTTTTCAGACTCAAAGTGGATAAATCATTAAAATTATTTTCGTTAAATCTCATAAGATTAAATATTGGCAGAAATGTTTTACATTTTAAATCTATATCTTAGATTATGACTTTTATTGCATTTTCTCCGAGTTCTGGAGTTTAATTGGACCAGGATCTTATGTAATAGAAAACTTTGATAAATCCTCATGCAACTGACGGTATCTTCTGCAGGAGATATTAAATGTTTGAATTTACTGACAATGACCTAAATTTGTCGTGTTCAAATCAATTATTTCGTCGGTAAAATTTTAGGACCAAACTCCAGACATAAGGTCGATGTGGATATCAGTATGATAAAATAAAAATTCTTCCCAATCGAAAAATATCAGAAGCTATTCTTAGTTCCAGCCATAAAAGTATTTCTCTGTTCCGATCTGTAAACGATGGATATTCATGGATCTTTTAACAGACCATCAACAGTTAGAATTAAAATAGTAAGCAATGCCTTTAGCAGATAAACCTAATTTTCCTTTGGTTAACATAACGTACAAATTTCTTTCAATAGCAGATTTATTTTTGCAGATGTCTTATTACAGATCGAAGAAAAATACTTGAAACTTTTTCAATATTGCCATATTCAATTTCCACGAACATTACTGTCGTTCATGTTAATACACGATGCACTGTTAACAGTTTAGAATGGTTTAGTTTTATGGCATATCAACCATTGTTGATTATTTAATGCCATATCCGGTTTATATATATATATATATATATATATATATATATATATTAGATATATATGATTTGTAAACATAAGTCAAAAAAGTTAAATAGTTCCAAGTATTGCTATGTATCACTAACAATTCAATTAAATATCAGTCATTTATTTACACACTGTCAAAGATCAAAAACATTTCTATTTCAAACAATTCAGTTTAGTATAAGTACAAAGTTTAAATGTCAAACAGTTTTATTTGATCCATAAATAGGACCCTATCAGTTGCTACCACTCTGGTCTAGAGTGGACCTGAGAGTGATTGGCAATGCATTCCCCAAAGCTCCAGTATTACTGGAGCTTCACCATATGATGATTTTGTGTCATATCTTGAACTATCGTTAGGGGAGGTCTTACCCTCTGTATTCTACGGCCCCAGCCCCAGCCCCAGCCGATTAGGCTAGATGCACATTTAAGTTTTGATTGTCGGCACTGCTGCCAGGATCAACCGTATTCCAGTTCATAACGTGATCAAAGCATCAAAAAGTATTTTTGGTCGAATATCAAAAGTTTGGTTAAATGATATTGAATTACATGTCAACTTTTAACTTAATTTAGACGATGTTATAACAGTGGAGCTCCAAGTATAAAATAGATTAACTTGATAACAATGTTCAATAATAAGCTTCTTTTAAAGTGAAATTATGAGATTTCAAATCTCTTAATCGAAAAGAAAATGCACCAAGGAAACTGTAAAGCGATCTTTGTAAAATTATCATTTTCACAGTAATCCTGCCTTATTTTACAACTGATATGTAGACTTTTAAATAATTACATCACTTTAAATAATTACCACATTTTCTTAGATAGAAGACACAAAAAACAACTTGAAGTTTCGTTTACGTCAATTTTTCGTGTTTGTGGTTAATTAACATCAAAAGCAAAATAATTTTTCATCTATATTAGAAATAGTAATTTGAATGGGAGTCTTTACTCAGACTTTCATGCTGAATTATCATTTATCGAAGGAAAATTCAGTCTGTGTGGTTCAGTGAATTTGTGTTTAATGAATTAGGTGAGACCCCAATAAGAACTGTTGTCTGAGAAGAAAGGGTTTACATTCAACTAAAGAATCTTTTATTAACGAAACGTTATTTAATATTTACATTGAAACTTCGGAATAGACTTGAGATGGATGTTCTTCACATGTCCAACCCAACTTCTACCAACTGAGATATTTCGATTGATGATCAAGGAGTGTATTGAAAAACCTATATCAATCGGCCACCTATGTGACACATATCTGTTAAACCTCCTATGGTGAATAAAATATTTAAATGATAGACCGGTTTTTCTAGTCCATCGTCATGTCTGGGCATTAAGTCATAAGATCCTAGGCTCACAGAATTAAACCCCAACCCCCCGCCGATTTTTTACACTATACTATTGATAATTCGAACAGTTAAGCATTTCGTATAAAGAATTAAATTCTTGTCTGCCACTTCGAGTTAGTGTGACCAGACATCATCATCAAGTTATCAAAATTAAAAAAAGCAAAACATTTGCTCTTCATTCAACTGTGAAAAAATAATGTCTGATGAGGATGACTCGTGTTTTTGTCTGGTGACAATCAGAAAATTATTGGACAAAAAAAAACAAAATTCGGCAATCAAAACAAATCAAAACTAAAAGAAAATTCATAAATATACATCTTTGTATTTCTACCCTTTAAAGATAGATAGCGTATACGATTTTACATGTCTGTTCTCCTGAGCACACACACACACACACACACACACACACACACACACACACACACACACACACACAAATACACACACACAAACACACACACAAACACACACACACAAACACACACACACAAACACAAACACACACACACAAACACATACACACAAACACAAACACACAAAAACACACACACACACGCACACACACACAAACACACACAAACACAAACACACACAAACCCACACACACACATACACACAAACACATACACACACACACACACAAACACACACACAAACACACAAACACACACACACACCCAAACACACACACACACACACACACACACACACACACACACATATATATATATATATATGCATTAAAAAGTATCGAATGATTTTTGCACAAAAATGAAAAAATTCTATCCATCGTATTTCTCATATCGTTGGATAAAATTAAGATATAACATTTGTATTTAAAGAGATTTCAATGAAAAAAATGCTGCATTTACACTGCAGTCATTTGGCCGAACTTAACTCAATGAGAAAATGAAATCTGATGTCCCAATCCTCAAACTGGCAGTTTCTTTCTCAAAAGTTTCTTTGAAAATGTCGATAAACCTAGTAAATGTTCAAATGTCTCGGTTGTATACTGGGCTTGATTCCCGTTCAAAGTCACCAGAGCAGATTGACCGTTGCTATGCAGTGAACTTCCATCAGAAAACTAGATCAATAAATCGGTCTGATAAAGCGACACTTACTTTACTTAACTAGTCTTCACTCACCAGATGCATGTTAATATATGATAAGCAACTGATCAACTGATTTGAAATCGCTTGTTAGTTTCAACATAAAAAAAACTCAAATGGTAAGTGTCCCATTTCATTTTTTTTCCGTTTCTTTTTATTGATATTGCTTCTTTAAAAATTAGATTGTCTCATAGTTTATGTCTTTATATGTATTTATCAACCCCTCCGCACGAGCGGGATGTGACACTAAGTTCATTTTTAAGCGGAGGTTTGAATTCAGAGTTTTTCTTCTTTTAGATCGGTTGCCATACCAAAATTTAAGAGCTCAGAATGTCTTACTAATTGCCCATAGGTGGAGGGAGAATAATTGGATGCATACTTTTCCTAAGACTATTAGCGTCATGTGAAATGTACGCAGCCTCGTGCAGGATTTGAACTCGGGTTGCCGTGTTCATTTCTTATGATGACAATGATTACACAACGAGCGCCTCTATGATGGAAGTTCAGACGAGTAGGATTATAAGCGATGTCATTGAAAGATAAAAAAAAGAGATTAAATCATAGAAAGTGGTACAATGTTTTTATTGGACATTTGTTTGGTTTGGTTTAGTTTGGTTTAATGGCATATTAGCTATTGTGGGTTATTTAATGCCAAATCCATTTTTATGCACATAAACAGTTCAATTTCAAACATTTCAGTTTAGCATAAGTACGCAGTTTAAATGTCAAAAAGAGTTCTATTTCAAACGATGCAGTTAAACATGTATACTCTTTAGTTCTATTTAACCCATGAATAGGGTCTTATCAGGTGCCACCACCCCGGGCCAGAATGGACCTGAGTGCGATGGCAATAAAGGGGCATTTGTGTTCCCCAAAGCTCTAGCATTACTGGAGCCTCACCATCAGGTTGTTTAGTGTCATATCTAGGACACTCGTTAGAGGAGTGTTACCCATCTCCAGAGAAGCAGTCTGTGTATTCTTCAGCCCCTCCCGACCGGGCCAAAACATTTGTTAATCTTGCATATATTTTGGTATCCGCTTAGAAATTGAGTTGTCTTAGGTCGGCTAAAAAATTACTTAGAAAACTTATTTTCAAATAAGAAAAACTCAACTTGAAATACCAATTTAACATGGTCTTTCCGTAATATTCCCAGTTTACTTTGTGCTAGAAATGCTAAACTGAGTAAATATTTGTATATCAGAGCATTTTTTAAAGTTCTCTTTTTTATTTACTTTTAAAGGTGGAAACTTGAAAATCCCATGAACAGTGTTCATTATCTATGAATCAAACATAAACCTAAAATACAGGAATATGAGAAAGATTTTGAAACATTTACTTATTTGCCAACTCATGAATATTTTTGGTGTAATGACTATTAACTCCTACAATGGGAGCAGTGATCTCAGTTCGATTTCCACTTGAGACTGCTACCTTCACTTTCAAATCTTGGGTTGAAAAGTGTATTTTTAATCCATTCATTCATAATTACTTAACTTGTCCTGGTACTAACAGTAAATATACTTACAATACCCAGTGTTTATATTTACATTCAATGATCGTAAAAAAAAGTTTTATTGTAAAGTGAACTATTGCCAATGTGTTTAATCCTGAAAACTAGCTCTGGTAACGTAAATATTTTAATAGCATTTTCCATTGCAAATATTTATTTTGTATTTCTCTATTTGACATTGACAGCTGTATGAACAGAAGGACGCAGATATAAATAATACGCATTGCTAACATCGTAGTTTGGTAGGTAAGAATAAAGGTATTGATATATCGATACTAGCATAGTAACTCTAAAAAATGATGAGCTCATTACTTGTGAGAAAGAAATGATTTTAAATGAGAAAGTGTAAATTCTTAGCAGTTATCGAGAAAGATTTTCGTTCGAAGTAATGAACTTTCTGAAAATTGAGGACACGTATGCAGACAGTAAATAAATAAAAATAATATATGCACAAATTAGAATTTGCCGAAAAGAATAAAAGTATATCGAACTGTGAGGAAAATAAAGAAAATAAAGATTTTTTTTTAAAGGTGCAAACTTATTTGATAATGTCACATGGTAAGGGTTAAAATTGAAAAGCTTTTTTTTTCAAATTAAGAATACCCCTTACTATAGGGGTAAAAACTATGTAACTGCTAAAGAGATCACCAAAGAAATATGAAAGCAGAAAATCCAAGTGACAGCATTACAATAACAGGTAAAATACAAAGGAATACTGGAGTTGTTCGAAGACTTGTTGACACTTGATTTCCCATTTGTGAAAACTCAACAAGCATAAAGAGTGAAAAAAAAAAAAATGAAAATAAGAATATTTAAAAACATTTATTAATGTAATTATTGCATAAGTAATTTGGATTATGTAAATTTTTTTTTGAATAATGTTAGATATTTGCAAAATTTCACGTTTTTACGTGGAGAGACAACACGTGACCCACGTCAATATAAAGACACTGCCAACAGAAATGGTGGATTCGCAAACTTGAATGAATAATTATGAGGTAAAAAAAAGGAGTGTTTGTTCGTACTAAATACAATGTTCGTTTTTTTTTTTTTGTTTGTTTGTGTTTTGTTTTGTTTTTTCTACTCGCCTTTCAATTTCTCACGAAAGAATTGAATCTTCAAAACCAAAACCAATGAAAGTTAGATGGGCGCACCTGATTTTTTTCTTTCTCATTCGAACTATGTCACAAGTGACTTATTTCGCCTCATTTAATTGCCCTATTAAAACTTATTTACAGTGGAATAAAGTTAATTTCTCCTTATTAATTAAAAATTATTCCAGAAATTTCATCTTTAAAAAGTCTATAAAAATGTTGCATTATACGTCTCTAGGTGATGAGTAAAACTTTCTTTACTGTGTACAGCAAACATTTTAAGAATATGATTGGTTTTAATGGCACGTCAACTCGTCTATGGTTATTTTATGCCTACAGGTTAAGGAATCGCGTTCTTTGTACATTCATATTTTTTGTGTTGTTGTTTCTAAAAAGTTTATTTTTCATGCGGTCTTATCGAATAAGGATAATTTCTAAATAGATCTATTTGACCAATAGCTGATACCACGACTAAGGTTCAGAGTTGAACTGGGAATAATTACAATGAAGAGATACTCCACACTTCCAACATCCCGGAACTCCCGTCCTGCCATCAGATGCAGTTTAATGTTATACTGAAGACACCTCTTTTGGGTAGAGTGTTATCTTTCTGCACGGGATACATTCAATGTCCTCTAAATCCCGCTGGCCGGACAGTAAGAATCTGACCCCCACGAAAAAAAAACCCCAAAAAAACTACGCTGTTGCTTAAGAAATATTTAGTAAATGCACCCCTAAGTTTGGTACAAAGATACAATAATGATGAACCTTTGAAAATCAAACCAAAATCAGCAATTTTGTCAACAAAACAACTTTGGCCACTCAGCTTGAATTTTAAGAGATTTTTATTTTGCTTTGAATTGCTTCAGTTTATAAAGGAAAATGTTTGACCTCTTTACCGTTAACTGTTTATCTGAAGTACTTTAAAATTTCCCGCTCTTTGCACGACCAATAAATCTTTCATCAATGACCGTCCATGTGAAACAATATATTTATCCAACCCTATCGCAACGGATGTGACACAAGGTCAATTCTTAAGCAGAGTCGTGCTGGTTTGAATTAAGTTTTTTCCTTCTCCTTGATCGTTGGCCATACCAAGGCTAAAGAGATCAGTCTGGCCTACTATTGACTTATAACTGGATTAGAAGATATGGATTAATGGATTTTCCAATGGCATTCATGCAAAGTGAAACGCAAATAGTTTCGTCCAGAATTTGAATCTGGGTCGCCGGGTTCATTTCCTCGGACGATAACCATTACCCCAATAGAAATATTTTAGTTTATGTCTTTTTTTCTGTCCTTTCTTCTTTAGTGAGTTTATACAAAACAAAAGAGCAAACTGTTGTTCGGTTCTCGTTTCTACCTCAAAACTCTACTAGAAAATGAATCTCTGAAGCGAGCAAATAAATCCTTTTGTAGCAAGTTTAACTTCGAGTAATGGATCGTCATTCGGTTGAATAATAAAAATTACGTAGCAACAATGAAGCAATCCAACCTTGAAAATCAACATTCAATATTTTTGATTTTTCATCTGGTTAAATACTGACCTCTTACTCTAGCATGAAATCCGCAATTATTTTAATTATCAAACAGGTTTTCAGCAACAAAGGACATCGATTATAAATGAATACAAATACTGATTGATTTTTGAGTAAAAGCTACTAAGCTATTGAAAAACCGTTTGTGATCATCACTCGACAAGTGGAGAATATTGTTATTCTTGTGAAGTTTGCCTTCTACTATGCCCATCGATTAGAGGATGTAATAAAAGAACCTTTTAGTTGAATCTGTTCAACTTGGAACTTTATTAGGATTTACTACAGAAATAACGTCATCATTTCGTCAAACAGCACATATTAAATTCCTTGATGTTTCTGGTTACTAGCCCTATCGACAAGATTTAGAATATACTGAATGTATCCCCAGCAGAGGCGTAAGACTCCACCCTTAAAGGGGCGTCTTTGGTATGACACTAAACTACATCCGATAGTCAGGTTCCAGATCTTGAAGTTTGAGGATTATTGAGTACTCTTTCATTGATTCCTGGTTTAACTCTGGTCCGGAGTGGTAATACCTGTTAGTGATTAATATTCGATACCACTGTGTGTAAAAAGCTCACCTTAAAAAAAACTATTTCATACAAATGTAAAGATCAATGTCCAATGAATGCAAATCCCTCACCTCAGGGCATAAAATAACCCTATACTGATTTACATGCTGTAAGAATCAATTCAATCAATCAATCTCAAACCACCATTTGCAACGCAGTATTTAATGCACGTTAAACCATTTGTATAGAACAATTCTTAAAACTTGAGATCATATTTTCGCAAAAAAACATTTATCTTTCTATTAATTTACATTTTTGATTACAGTAGTCTTAAAAGTAGCCACCTATCTGTTGCTTAACCTTAACAATCCCTAGCACCTTCATTGTTTTATCTCAACCACACTACAGTCAACCACCGAGTATTAAAAAATAACATTACTTCGTTCTTGGAAAAAATATAGAATTTAAAAGACAATATTCTATTTTAATTGTAATAGGATTCAGTTATAATTGATGGATTTGAAATAAATACTTAAATCTTCTAATTTTATTTCAATGTCTGAAAAATCTGACGACTTGAAAATTCTTAATTGACTTGTCATATTTTTTGACAACGAAAGTTAAATGAAAACGAAAAAAGATAAACGTCAGCAGAGATCAAACGCGTCCCAGACAATATTTCGTGGACAACCTATTTCGTTCCCTTGAATGGATTGATTATTTTACTCCTTACAAGTTTTTCATACCAATTCCAACTGGTGGTTTTTTCCCTGGAGTCTGAGTGACAGCAATTCTCCCTAGATCTCCAGGACTCTTCTAAGTATCCTAACTTATTTTAGCAATGCTGTGGTCTGGCCTGTTTCAATTTTCCCTCTATTTCCAAATTCTTGGAAACTGTTCCAAACACTTCACCAATAAAAGGTATCACCGTTACGTTTATGTTCCACATCCTTTTCTACTTTCTAGCAAGATCTAAGTTTTTGTCCAACATTTTGCTTTCCTTTGCCTTCAATTAGTGGTTCACTGGAACTGCAAAATCTACTCGAAGACATGTTCTTTTCTGCTTTTTAATTAAAACAAGGTCTTATCTTTTGGCCGTGATCCGTTTGTTTGTCGCAGCAAATTTTCTCGGGCGGATTCTGGTTTGTGCATATACCGCAAGTCTTCGGAAATTATTGGTTATATTGAGAGAGTTTTTCAAAGTTTGTGTGCAATACTCATTAGCACGATCTTTTTAAGGTTAACATAAAGATATATTTCTTAGGATTTCTTAGGATTATATATATAAGATATTTTTATAATACCTACTTGTACTGGAATTGGGATTATTTTCATATTCTTTCAATTTCTATTTTTATAGAGTTTATAAAATTATTTTGCTGAAATGTTTTATCAGACGGTATAATATGATCTATTCGAGAGCATTTATGTTCTTTCAAATCTCCTATTAACACATTTAGTCTCCTGATTTGTGATTAGGATATATAATAAACTCTATGCACAAAATAACATTTTCACCTTCTTTCAACCATTATTCAGTATTGTGGAAGTTAAATAATTTTGGCATATTTTCCTTCTATTGTCCTATTCTATCTTGGCATAGCTGTCAGTCATAGAAGGGATTATTTTTTTGGCGTTTACACATTTCTCCTGGACAAATTTTATGGTAATAAATTTCTCTACTGTTTCTGACATACTATTTGACTCTTTCCAAATTTTACACACCAGTAATAACTGGCAACTATTACTGAATTTCGTGTGAAAGCAAGTCTGCTTAACCTTTCAGGGTTTCAAATTTCCACTATCTCGAATCTCATTTCTAGTTCTTCGGAATTGTTCCGTGAAATCACACTATGACTGATATCACTGGCACAATCATGTTCGACAAATTGTTAAACTCTCTGACAACGTCCAATTATTCATCAAGATTTTGGATTTCCATAAATCTTCTTCTGTCTGTCAATATATTTTGATGGAATAGCAAAGAATCTGGATTGAAAAGTTTTCTTTTCATAGATTGGTTGATCTGTTTGCATATCTTTTTATTGACTAAAACTAGATCTATCCTTCTGGCCAATATTGGTTGATCTACTTTTAGTCAGCCAGAAGACCAGACCTAGTTTTAGTCAATAAAAAGATATGCCAACAGATTAACCCATCTAGACAAGAAGGCCACATCTAGTTTTAGTCAATAAAAATATAAACAAGCAGATTAACTAATAGAGGCCTGAAGATGAGATCTAGTTTTAGTCAATAAAAAGATATGCCAACAGATCATTCAACCTAGGCCAGAAGACTAGATCTAGTTTTAGTCGATGAAAGATATGCGAAACGATCAACCAATTAAGGCCAGAAGACCACATCTAGTTTTAGTCAATAAAAAGATATGCAAACAGATAACAAATCTAGGCCAGAAGGCCAGATCTAATTTTAGTCGATGAAAGATATGCAAAACGATCAACCACTTAAGGCCTGGAGGCCAGATCTAGTTTTAGTCAATAAAAAGATATGCAAAAAGATTAACCAATCATGGCCAGAAGGCCAGATCTAGTTATAGTCATTAAAAAATATGCCAACAGATTAACCCATCAAGGCGAGAAGGCCACATCTAGTTTTAGTCAATAAAAAGATATGCAAACAGATTAACCTGTCTGGGCCAGAAGGTCAGATCTAGTTTTAGTAAATGAAAAGATATGCCAACAGATTAACGAATCTAGGCCAAAAGGCCAGATCTAGTTTTAGTCGATGAAAGATATGCAAAACAATCGACCAATTATGGCACGAAGACCACATCTAGTTTTTTGTCAATAAAAAGATATGCCCAGAGATTAATTAATCTTAGCCAAAAGGCCAGATCTACTTTTAGTTAATAAAATAATATGCAAACAGATTAAACAATCTAGGCCAGAAGGCCACATCTAGTTTTAGTCAATAAAATGATATGCCAACATATTAACGAATCTAGGCCAGAAGGCCAGATCTAGTTTAAGTTGATGAAAGATATGCAAAATGATCAACCAACTAAAGCCAGAAGACCACATCTAGTTTTAGTCAATAAAAAGATGTGCAAACAGATTAACCCATCTTGGCCAGAAGGCCAGATCTAGTTTTAGTCGATGAAAGATATTCAAAACGATCAACCAATTAAGTCCAGAAGACCACCTCTAGTTTTAGTCAATAAAAAGATATGCAAACAGATTAACCAATCATGGCCAGAAGACTAGATCTAGTTAAACAGATTAACTAATATAGGCCAGAAGGCCAGATCTAGTTTCAGTTAATAAAAAGATATGCCAACAAATTAACCCATCTAGGACAGAAGGCCAGATCTAGTTTTAGTCAATAAAAGGATATGCAAATATATCAAGCAATTTGGGCCAGACCGCCACATCTAGTTTTAGTCAATAAAATATATGAAATCGATCAAGCAATTTAGACCAGAAGGCCAGATCTAGTTTTAGTCAATGAAATATATGCAAACAGATTAACCAATTTAGGCTAGAATTTCAGACCTAGTTTTAGTCAATAAAAAGATATTCAAACAGATTAACCAATATTAGCCAAAGGCCATATCTAGTTAAACAGATTAACTAATATTGGCCAGAAGGCAAGATCTAGTTTCAGTTAATAAAAAGATATTCAAACAGATTAACCAATATTAGCCAAAAGTCATATCTAGTTAAACAACTTAACTAATCTAGGCCAGAAGGCCAGATCTAGTTTCTGACAATAAAAAGATATGCAAACAGATTTACTAATCTTGGCAAGAAGGCCAGATCTTTTTTTAGACAATAAGAAGATATGCCCAGAGATTAACTAATCTTGGCCAGAAGGCCAGATCTAGATTTAGTTAATAAAAGGATATGTAGAGATTAACCAATATTAGCCAAAGGCCAGATCTAGTTTTAATCAATAAAAAAAGCCAACAGATTAACCAATCTAGGCCAGAAGGCTAGATCTAGTTTTAGTCAATAAAAAGATATGCCAAAAGATTAACCCATCGAGGCCAGATGGCCACATATATTTTTAGTCAATAAAAAGATTGGCAAACAGATTAACCGATCATGGTCAGAAGGGCAGATCTAATTTTAGTCGATGAAAGATATGCAAGCAATCAACCTATTAAGGCCAGAAGTCCAGATTAATTTTAGTCAATAAAACGATGTGCCAACAGATTAACCCATCTAGGACAGAAGGCCAGATCTATTTTTAGTCAATAAAAAGATATGCCAATAGATTAACCAATCTTGGCCAGAAGGCTAAATCCAGTTTTAATCAATAAAAAGATATGCCAACAGATTAACACATCTTGGCCCAAAGGCCAGATCTAGTTTTTGTCAATAAAACATATGCAAACAGATTAACTAATCATGGCCAAATGGTCAGATCTAGTTTTAGTTAATAAAAAGATATGCAAACAGATTAACCAAACATGGCCAGACGGTCAGATCTAATTTAATCAATAAAAAGATAAGCAAACAGATTAACCAATCATGGCCAGTAGGCCAGATCTAGTTTTAGTCAATAAAAAGATATGCACACAGGTGAAACAACATAGGCCAGAAGGCTCAATCTAGTTTTAGTCAATAAAATGATATACAATTAGATCAACAAATAAAGGCCAGAAGGACAGATCCAGTTTTAGTCAATAAAAAGATATGCAAACAGATTAACCAAACATGGCCAGATTGCTAGATCTAGTTTTAGTTAATAAAATGATATGCCAACTGATTAACCCCTCTATGCCAGAAGGCCAGATCTAGTTTTAGTCAATAAAAAGATATGCAAACAGATTAACCCATCTGGGCCAGAAGTATAGATCTAGTTTTACTCAATAAAAAGATATGCAAACAGATTAACCCATCTCGGCCAGAAGGCCACATCTAATTTTAGTCAATGAAAAGATATGAAAACAGGTAAAACAACATAGGACAGAAGGCTCAATCTAATTTTAGTCAGTAAAATAATATACAATTCGATCTACCAATTAAGACCAGAAGTGACGGATCCAGTTTTAGTCAATAAAAAGATATGCAAGCAGATTAACCCATCTAGGCCAGAAGGCCAGATCTAGTTTTAGTCGATGAAAGATATGCAAAACGATCAACCACTTAAGGCCTGGAGGCTAGATCTAGTTTTAGTCAATAAAAAGATATGCAAAAAGATTAACCAATCATGGCCAGAAGGCCAGATCTAGTTATAGTCACTAAAAAATATGCCAACAGATTAACCCATCTAGGCGAGAAGGCCACATCTAGTTTTAGTCAATAAAAAGATATGCAAACAGATTAACCTGTCTGGGCCAGAAGGTCAGATCTAGTTTTAGTAAATGAAAAGATATGCCAACAGATTAACGAATCTAGGCCAAAAGGCCAGATCTAGTTTTAGTCGATGAAAGATATGCAAAACAATCGACCAATTATGGCACGAAGACCACATCTAGTTTTTGTCAATAAAAAGATATGCCCAGAGATTAATTAACCTTAGCCAAAAGGCCAGATCTACTTTTAGTTAATAAAATAATATGCAAACAGATTAAACAATCTAGGCCAGAAGGCCACATCTAGTTTTAGTCAATAAAATGATATGCCAACATATTAACGAATCTAGGCCAGAAGGCCAGATCTAGTTTAAGTTGATGAAAGATATGCAAAATGATCAACCAACTAAAGCCAGAAGACCACATCTAGTTTTAGTCAATAAAAAGATGTGCAAACAGATTAACCCATCTTGGCCAGAAGGCCAGATCTAGTTTTAGTCGATGAAAGATATTCAAAACGATCAACCAATTAAGTCCAGAAGACCACCTCTAGTTTTAGTCAATAAAAAGATATGCAAACAGATTAACTAATATAGGCCAGAAGGCCAGATCTAGTTTCAGTTAATAAAAAGATATGCCAACAAATTAACCCATCTAGGACAGAAGGCCAGATCTAGTTTTAGTCAATAAAAGGATATGCAAATATATCAAGCAATTTGGGCCAGACCGCCACATCTAGTTTTAGTCAATAAAATATATGAAATCGATCAAGCAATTTAGACCAGAAGGCCAGATCTAGTTTTAGTCAATGAAATATATGCAAACAGATTAACCAATTTAGGCTAGAATTTCAGACCTAGTTTTAGTCAATAAAAAGATATTCAAACAGATTAACCAATATTAGCCAAAGGCCATATCTAGTTAAACAGATTAACTAATATTGGCCAGAAGGCAAGATCTAGTTTCAGTTAATAAAAAGATATTCAAACAGATTAACCAATATTAGCCAAAAGTCATATCTAGTTAAACAACTTAACTAATCTAGGCCAGAAGGCCAGATCTAGTTTCTGACAATAAAAAGATATGCAAACAGATTTACTAATCTTGGCAAGAAGGCCAGATCTTTTTTTAGACAATAAGAAGATATGCCCAGAGATTAACTAATCTTGGCCAGAAGGCCAGATCTAGATTTAGTTAATAAAAGGATATGTAGAGATTAACCAATATTAGCCAAAGGCCAGATCTAGTTTTAATCAATAAAAAAAGCCAACAGATTAACCAATCTAGGCCAGAAGGCTAGATCTAGTTTTAGTCAATAAAAAGATATGCCAAAAGATTAACCCATCGAGGCCAGATGGCCACATATATTTTTAGTCAATAAAAAGATTGGCAAACAGATTAACCGATCATGGTCAGAAGGGCAGATCTAATTTTAGTCGATGAAAGATATGCAAGCAATCAACCTATTAAGGCCAGAAGTCCAGATTAATTTTAGTCAATAAAACGATGTGCCAACAGATTAACCCATCTAGGACAGAAGGCCAGATCTATTTTTAGTCAATAAAAAGATATGCCAATAGATTAACCAATCTTGGCCAGAAGGCTAAATCCAGTTTTAATCAATAAAAAGATATGCCAACAGATTAACACATCTTGGCCCAAAGGCCAGATCTAGTTTTTGTCAATAAAACATATGCAAACAGATTAACTAATCATGGCCAAATGGTCAGATCTAGTTTTAGTTAATAAAAAGATATGCAAACAGATTAACCAAACATGGCCAGACGGTCAGATCTAATTTAATCAATAAAAAGATAAGCAAACAGATTAACCAATCATGGCCAGTAGGCCAGAACTAGTTTTAGTCAATAAAAAGATATGCACACAGGTGAAACAACATAGGCCAGAAGGCTCAATCTAGTTTTAGTCAATAAAATGATATACAATTAGATCAACAAATAAAGGCCAGAAGGACAGATCCAGTTTTAGTCAATAAAAAGATATGCAAACAGATTAACCAAACATGGCCAGATTGCTAGATCTAGTTTTAGTTAATAAAATGATATGCCAACTGATTAACCCCTCTATGCCAGAAGGCCAGATCTAGTTTTAGTCAATAAAAAGATATGCAAACAGATTAACCCATCTGGGCCAGAAGTATAGATCTAGTTTTACTCAATAAAAAGATATGCAAACAGATTAATCCATCTAGGCCAGAAGGCCAGATCTAGTTTTAGTCAATAAAAAGATATCCAAACAGATTAACCAATCATGGCCAGACGATCAGATCTAATTTTAATCAATAAAAACATATGCAAACAGATTAACCCATCTCGGCCAGAAGGCCACATCTAATTTTAGTCAATAAAAAGATATGAAAACAGGTAAAACAACATAGGACAGAAGGCTCAATCTAATTTTAGTCAGTAAAATAATAAACAATTAGATCTACCAATTAAGACCAGAAGTGACGGATCCAGTTTTAGTCAATAAAAAGATATGCAAACAGATTAACCCATCTAGGCCAGAAGGCCAGATCTAGTTTTAGTCGATGAAAGATATGCAAAACAATCAACCAATTAAGTCCAGAAGACCAGATCTTGTTTTAGTCAATAAAAAGATATGCCAACATATTAAACAATCTTGGCCAGAAGGCCACATCTAGGGTTAGTCAATAAAAAGATATGCCAACAAATTAACGAATCTAGGACAAAAGGCCAGATCTAGTTTTAGTCAATAAAAGGATATGCAAATATATCAAGCAATTTGGGCCAGACCGCCACATCTAGTTTTAGTCAATAAAAGATATGAAACCGATCAAGCAATTTAGACCAGAAGGCCAAATCTAGTTTTAGTCAATGAAATATATGCAAACAGATTAATCAATCTTGGCTAGAATTTCAGATCTAGTTTTAGTCAATAAAAAGATATTCAAACAGATTAACCAATATTAGCCAAAGGCCATATCTAGTTAAACAGATTAACTAATCTAGGCCAGAAGGCCAGATCTAGTTTTAGTCAATAAAAAGATATGCAAACAGATTAACCAATCATGGCCAGAAGGACAGATCTAGTTTTAGTCAATAAAAAGATATCCAAACTGTTTAACCAATCATGGCCAGACGGTCAGATCTAATTTAATCAATAAGAAGATATGCAAACAGATTAACCAACCATGGCCAGTATGCCAGATCTAGTTTTAGTCAATAAAAAGATATGCAAACAGGTGAAACAACATAGGCCAGAAGGCCCAATCTAGTTTTAGTCAATAAAATGATATACAATTAGATCTACCAATTATGGCCAGAAGAACAGATCCAGTTTTAGACAATAAAAAGATATGCAAGCAGATTAACCCATCTAGGCCAAAAGGCCAGGTCTAGTTTTAGTCTATGAAAGATATGCAAAACGATCAGCCAATTAAGGCCAGGAGGCCAGATCTAGTTTTAGTCAATAAAAAGATATGCAAACAGATTAGCCAATCATGGCCAGAAGGCCAGATCTCCTTTTAGTCAATAAAAAGATATGCCCACTGATTAACCCATCTAGGGCTGAAGGCCAGATCTAGTTTTAGTCAATAAAAAGATATGCAAACAGATTAACCAAACATGGCCATAATGCCAGATCTAGTTTTAGTTAATAAAATGATATGCCAACAGATTAATCCCTCTAGGCCAGAAGGCCAGATCTAGTTTTAGTCAATAAAAAGATATGCAAACAGGTGAAACAATCTAGGCCAGAAGGCCCAATCTAGTTTTAGTCAATAAAATGATATACAATTAGATCTACCAATTAAAGGCCAAAAGGACAGATCAAGTTTTAGTTAATAAAAAGATATGCAAACAGATTAACCCATCTAGGCCAGAATGCCAGGTCTAGTTTTAGTCAATAAAAGATTAACCAATTTTGTCCAGAAAGGCAGATCAAGTTTTAGTCAATAAACAGATATGCCAACAGATTAACCAATATTGGCCAGATGGGTAGATCTAAGTTTAGTCAATAAAAACATATGTAAATAGATCAACCAATTCAGGCCATAAGGCCAGATCTAGTTTTAGTCAATAAAAAGATATACAAGCAGATTGACCAATCTAGGCCCGAATGCCAGATCTTGTTTTAGACTGGTTAATCTTTTTGCATATCTTTTTATTGACTAAAACTAGATCTGGCGATCTGGCTTAGATTGGTTGATATGTTTGCATTTAATATCAGAGATTTTTATGGGTTTTTTTTCCATGACATTTTTTTCTCCGGTGAATGAAATAATTGTCCATATTTTCAAAGATTAGTTGCTTTCAAAATTCTAATCGATAACCTTCCACACATAGTTGAGCCTATTCTGGTATTTTTTTGTCCAGTTTATTGTATTCACTTATTCGGCAATTTTATCGTTTTTCACTTCACGTAACCTACACCTACCCTTCTCTTGTGTCTTTTCTATTATAGATTTGACATAATTGTTTTTCCGACCAGTTTTAAGGGCGGGTCAATTTCTCTCTTTTGGTTTCCTCCGCATAGCCATGTCTAGGTCATCTAGTACACAAAGTATCTATATTTTTCTTCCCACTTTTCTTTTCCCAATTTCATAATTCATATTTTCTTATTTATCCTTGTGTTATTCTTGTTGCAATTTTTGGTCTAGTAGATAGTCTTTCGGTACTGTTTCTTGTGTATTGCAACATTAGTATCATGTGGCCCATTCAGCTGGGGCTGTAGAATACACCGACTGCATCTTTGCAGAGGAATAACACTCCTCCAATGACTGTCCTGGATATGACACTAAACATTCTGATGGTGAGGCTCCAGTATTTCGGAAGCTTTGGGCAAAGTGTAGTGCCCCTTTATTGCCATCACACCCAGGTCTACTCTGGCCCGGAGAAGTAGCACCTGATATGGTTCTATTTATCGGTCAAATAGAACTAAACTGTATGCTTATGCTAAAGTGAATTGTTTGAAATAGAACAGTTTATATGCATAAATTGGATTTGTCATTAAATAACCAACAAAGGTTGATATGCCATAAAACCAAACCAAACCAAATGAATTAGCACTATCTTCAATGGTGACAAATCTCACACCTCTTCATTTTTGAATTTATATTCTGGAGCATAAATCTTTGCATATCTTCATTTTCTTGTTGTACATATTTTTGAGCTCCTCTATTGTCCAGTGTTAGAATGGTCCAGGGTATATTATCAGGGAGACTGCTCAGGTATTTATTCTTTTGTTTAAGTTCATAATGCAGAGTTTGGATTATTATTATTATTATTATTTACTCATTAGAGTTTTTCACATCAGTGTTAACTGGTGGTCTTTCACTGGAGTTTGTCTTTTATCTATTTTTGCTTTAATATGATTAGTCCTTATGGCATTGTTTTGTCCTACTATTAGGAGAGATTTAGTTTCTCTCTTAAAGTTTCTCTTTCTTCGCCTCGTCCACATTCTGAGATACCGCTTGTTAGTCTTTTAAAAGGTCCATAGAGTTGTTTTTCTTCACATTTTTGTTTTCTGGTTATTTGCATTATATTATTATTACTACTATACTCCTTGCAAGTTTATCACACTAGCATAAGCTGCTGGAGTCTGCGTGACAGAAAGTCTCCCCAGGTCTCCAGGATTTTTCTCAGTATTCTGGGTGGTCCTCTGATTTCCAACTCTTTCAGACCCCTTTCCAAGCCTTTGGAGGTAGTTCCAAGTGCTCCAATTACAATTGGTATCACCGTCACACTCATGTTCCACAGCTATCTTAGTTCTCTGTCAATGTGTAAGTACCTGTCTTTCCTTTTGCTTTCTTTGATTTTCTCTGTCATCCGCTGAAATGGCATAATCCCTTCTACAGCAAGTTCTCTTCTTTTTTTTTGTTAATTATCACGAGGTCTAGTCTTCTTGCTGGGATTCGGAGATCTGTTCGTATTTCAAAATCCTAGTGAATTTTATCATATTTACCAACCCCTCCGCAAGGGCAGGATACGACATAAGGTCAATTTTAAGCGGAGTTTAGCAGGTTTGAATTCAGAGTTGTCCATCTCCTAGACTAGTTGCCTCACCAAGGCTGAAGTACCCAGTCTGCCCTACTATTTACCCATAGCTGGAGGGAGAATAACTGGATTCATAATTGGATTCCAAGGGTATTAGTGCTATGTGAAATACAATCAGTCTCATCCAGGATTTGAACTCGTGTCACCATGTCCAATTCCTACAAAGATAACCATTACACCATGGGAATTTTATGCATCTCATTCTCCAGGACGGATTCTGGTTTGTATAGGTACTATTTGGTTGTATGGTCAAATTACAATTTCTTGCACAGTTTCCAGTGAATTACCTCCCCCACCCCAATGCTGGCGACTCTTCTTCCTCCTTCTTTTCATGACATATATAGTTTACGTCATCTTTTAAAAGTAAGTAAGGCCTTATGCATTGTAATCGACTTTTTTGTCCTCTGGCACATTTGTCTGAGGTCTTCCCTTGTCCATTTTATGGTCCCGACTATTCTATAGAGAGCACTGCCAAGTTTTTATTCTTTTGATGGACCACCGGTCCACATCGCACACAAGCGATGCGAAATTAGCTAGTCATGGCAATTGTGTGGTCAATTAACCTGAATATGTCTTGTAAGTTACATCCGTACTCTTTACAGAGGACACAGTCACCTCCAGGTCTACGTCTTCCCAATAGGATTGGAAATACACGTCGGCGTAATTATAACCTCAACGGCGAGGAAATAGATGTGCATTTTCTTTTTTTAAGTAGATGAATTATATTGTAAATTGAATTACTATGACCAGAAAATCCGGCAAATGACTAGTTAATTTGTCAACGCTTGTGTGCGATGTGAATCGGTGGTTAGTGGTAAAGGTTTTGGCTTTATATTCTGCGTCACTGGTTTGATCTACAGTGGGGAAGATCATGGTATACATTGCTGATGAGACCTAATAAGGTTGAAACAGCTGTCCTGTGCTTCCGTACGTCACGCGCAAGTGTTTGCCGGATTTTCTGGTCATGGTAATTCAATTTACAATATGATTCCTCTACTTAAAAAAAGAAAATGTACAATAATGATAATGATAATAAACAGTAATCTCATCAAAGGGATAAATACAGGCTGTCCTCCTCGTAAGATACTCGGGACAATTCTTAAAGTAGACGAGAAAAGAACTTCACAAAATGCACCAGAGAACAAAAAACTCTTGACGATGCATAAGGCTTTACATACCAGAGATAATGTAAACAGACTGTATGTATCCAGAAAATTAGAAAGAAAAGGACATTTGCATTCAAGATAGCGTCAATGCATCGATACAACGACCAGAAGACTACATAAAAAAATATGGAAGAAAACTGATTACATTCACCTGAAACAATACTGACAACACAAGCATGATTAAAACAAAAATAACCAGGAAACCAAAGTGGGGAAAAGGGCAATCGTACGAACATTTCAAATGACAAACCATTGAAATCTCACACGAGAAAACTTGGACATAGCTAGCAAAGGGAAAACGTAAGTGAGAAACTGTATCGCTTCTGATAGCAGTGCGAAACAAAACCATAAGGACTAACAATGTCAAAGTAAGGATAGACAAGACGCAACAAAATAGAAGATGTAGATTATGGGGTGACAGAAAAGAGTAATAAAAAAATAGAACCTGCTGGATTGTGGACTATGAGGTTCCGGTTGACCATAGGGTAGAACTGAAGAAAACCGAAAAGAGATATAAATACCTCGACCTTGTTTGAGAACTGAAAAAAAAACTATGGAACATGAGATTGACGTGATACCAATTGTAAGTGACAAGCTCGGTACAATCACTTAAAGATTGGTACAGGGACCAGAGGACTTGGAAATTAGAGGGTGAGTGGAGGACATCCAAAATACAACATTGTTGAGATTAGCCAGAATATTGAGAAGATTTTTAGAGATTTAAGATGATTTGCTGTCACTCAAACTCCAGTCGAATACCATCAGCTAATGCAGGTGTAAAGAACTGTCTAATTCATATAATAATAAACTTAAAGATTTTGGAAGATTTTTTGTAACCCGCAGAACTGTACTCTTATGTTAAAAGTACTTAGTCACATCTGTGTCAGGTGCGCGGATAATAACTCCTGGATCGGGTAACGCCACAATATACAACCAATAAAAAATGACAAATCAGAACAGAGTTCAACATGGGACCCAGACAACTGGTTTCGGTGTCATGATCGGCAGGTGCTCCCTAGATAGCCAATATGGGGGATCTGTACGACATCCTGTGAATATTGGCTGCTCTTCTTTCAGGCGCACAAACAATTCTCCTTTCAGGTACACAAACGATGAACAAATCAACCACGAATCAGAGACCACAGCGCAGAAAAGGGATAAGGAAATATAACAAACTAGCACAACACTGTTATTTCAAGAGTAACCCTACAGAAAGAGATTATAGAAAAAGAATGATGGACATTAGGACAGAATTTGCTAGATTTTGCGCGGAGGATTTTGGGAATTTGAAGAAAGTTAGTAGAGTTGAGACTAAACACCGGACGAGAAGGGTTGACTTTCGCTTGCTCGCGGAGGCCTCGGGCAGGTGTCGCACGAGAGGGGGGGCGGGCAGATGAAAAAGCCAGAATAGAAAGATTGTGCCTCTCTCTCCCCTTATGTTGAAAAACCTTTAAACTCAAAGGTAATAAAAAGTTTCGTACCTGAACTGAGAAGTCGTAAGTGTTTTCGTGTTTCGAGATTCCTATGTTCTATGTATATATATATATATGAACATTATATGTCCATTTTGCATATCCGTATCTGGCTATGGTATACCCCAAGATGAAAATGCATCTGTACGCACCGAAGGCAACACAAAAAAAAACAATTGGAAAACCCCTGGCCTAGATGACATACACTGATTTTGGTTTAAAAAATTCCCCTGCGTCCACGACAGACTGGCAACCGAAATGAATAAATTCATACAGAAAACTGAGTTACCCGAATGGAAAGACCAAAGGAAATACCACATTCATCCAGGAAGACCCTCTCAAATGAAGCGCTCCAAACAATTACAGACCCATAACGTACCTACCGATGATGTGGAAAATACTACGACAAATTAGGGAGGAGATCTACTACTCATTGATAACTGCAGAATCTCTCCCGAGCAACAGAAAGGATGCTCCCAGAGAACCAGAGGCTCAGGAGAACTACTATATATTGATCAACGTACCCTCAACGAGAGTAAAACGAGACGGAAAAATTAAGCTATGGCCTGGATTGACTACAAAATGGCTTACGATATAGTTCCCAAAGCTGGATACTACACTGTCCCAAAATATATAAAATTCCTGACGA
The DNA here is from genome assembly GCA_963585895.1 of Sepioteuthis lessoniana. Classification (NCBI taxonomy): domain Eukaryota; kingdom Metazoa; phylum Mollusca; class Cephalopoda; order Myopsida; family Loliginidae; genus Sepioteuthis; species Sepioteuthis lessoniana. The sequence continues at coordinate 21,048,531 of OY757925.1, read as the reverse complement.
AGTTATAAAGTTCATTGAGAAAAGCATGCTAACCTGGAGAGTGGAATTGACAGCAGGAGGGAAAAGCTTTGCAAAAATAAAGATCCAGAGAGGCATATTCCAGTGATATGCACTATCATTATTACTGTTTGTAATAGCGATGATACCACTCAGTCACATTCTCAGGAAATGTAAAGCCGGATAAAAACTCAGTAAATCACAAGAAAAGATTAACCATATGATGTACATGAACGACATCAAACGGCCAAAAACAAAAAAAAAAGAATTGGAAATCCCCATACAGACTGTTAGAATATATAGTCAAGATATAGGAAACGAATTTGGCATAGACAAATGCACCATGTTACGAATGAAAAGTGGGAAACGACACATAACGGAAGGAATCGAACTACCAAATCAAGAGAAAATCAGAACACTCGGAGAAAAGGAAACCCACAAATACTTGGGAATATTGGAAGCTGATACCATCAAACAAGTGGAAATGAGAGAAAAAATTTTTAAATGACTATATCAGGAGAGTCAGAAAGCTACTCTAAACAAAATTATATCACAGGAACCTTATAATAAAGATAAATACCTGGGCTGTCCCCCCTCGTAAGATACTCGGGGCCATTCTTGAAGTGGACCAGAGAAGACTTCAAACAAATGGACAAGAAAACAAGAGAACTAATGACCATGCATAATGCCTTGCATCCAGGGGATGATGTTGACAGACTATATGTGTTAAGAAAAGTGGGAGGAAGGGGACTCACTAACATTGAAGGCATCATGGACGCATCGATACAACGACTCGAAGACTACATAGAAAAGCGCATAGGAAGACTGATCACAGTCACCAGAAATAATAATAATGATACGAGGACCAGCAGAACGGAAAGTAGCAGAAAATATAAATAGGAAGAAAAACAACTCTATGGACATTTTAAGTGACTAACGAGCGACATCTCACACGAGAAAATGTGGACGTGGCTAAGAAAAGTAAACTTTAGAGAGAAACTAAATCTCTTCTTGTAGCAGCTCAAAACAATGTCATAAGGACCAATCATATCAAAGCAAGAATAGATAAGATGCAACAAAACAGCAGATGTCGGTTATGTGGTGATAGAGACGAAACGACCAATCATATAATAAGCGAATGCAGCAAACTAGCACAGAAAGAGTATAAGACTATACACGGCTGGATGGGCAAGGTGATCCCCTGGGAACTGTGCAAGAAGTTTAATTTTGACCATACGGACAAATAGTAAATGCACAACACAGAATCTGTACTGGAGAATGAGACGCTCAAACCCTTCTGGGATTTTGAAATAAAAACGGATCCCCTAATCTCGGCCAGACGACCCAACAACAAAAGTAAACTTGCCAAATTGTAGACTTTGCTATCTCCGCTGACCACAGAGTTAAATTGAAAGAAAACGAAAAGAAAGATGAGTACCTCGACCTTGCAAGGCAATTGAAAAAACTGTGGAACATGAAAGTAACGGTTATACCAATTGTCATTGGTGCTCTTGGTACAGTCACCAAAGGTTTTTAAAAGGACTAGAATACTTGGCAATAAGAGGTAGACTGGAGACAATCCAAACTACAGCATTGTTGAGATTAGCCAGAATACCGAGAGGAGTCCTGGAGACTTGAAGAGACTTGTTATTGCTGTCACTTTATTCCATTGAAAGACCATTGGCTAACGTTGATGTGAGACACTCTCTAGGAATAAAATAATGATAACAATAATAATAATAATAATAATAATAATAATTATTATTATTATTATTATTATTATTATTATTAATATTCACTAGAATTCTGGAAGATGAGTAGACTGCAGATTGTTTTTAAACTGTCAAAACAGTTTTTTAAATAAATGGAGAAAAGAGGCCAGAATTTTAGACTAGACTATTTCCATTCAGTATTTTTTGTTAAAGGTCAGAATTATCCTCGAGACATTGATTTGGATAAATATATACGCAGGGAAGTAGATATGTATATTTAAGCAACAAATTCATCTCTCGACATGTTTTAGCGATCATTTGTTCGACCGAGGGACACTTAAGTTGGTAGGCTGCACACAAAATTAACTGGATTTGTAGCTTCAATATTGATATTGATCTGTTTAATAGCTGAGCTTGTTGATACTTTTCTCTTAACATTCGCAGTTTGAGTTCGAGTTTTCGCATGAATAGTACGTGTGTGTGTGTGTGTGTGTATTTATATGTGTTTGGTAGAGAGAGAGAGAGAGAGAGAGAGAGAGAGAGAGAGAGAGAGAGAGAATACATTTGCCTTAGGTTTTCTTTTAATTTTGTTTCATAAAGAACACACATTAATTCATATCTATGTATTTGAATTTATTAATAATAATTACTAATGATAACAGAGATCTGCATAATTAATGAAGTGAAATTAGGAAGTGTTTGTAATGCCTTTCTCTTGAACTGCTCTTTGAACTGCTCTTTGAACTGCTTCTTTTTGTTTGCCCATTTTCTTACTTTTTTATGAGATGTATGATTTGTTTCAACCAACCATTTTGTTGATTCTTGCCTGCACTTCCAGTTGTGGGCGAATTTAGAACAACCAACGGATTCATGGTCGCTATTTTTTACGCTGTCATTTTTTCTCTCTTCCTTTTGCTGCGTCATCAACGTTTCTTCTTTTGTGGTCGATGCAGGGGAAAACGTTTTAGTTTTGCTTTATCCGAATTTCCTGCTGTCGACTCCACTCAAAATAGCGCGGTAATTTATAGCAACAAAAGTGTTTAAAAGACAAGAGATATTTAAATTCATGGAAACGTCTCATTTAATTTGGGAGGTTAGAAAAATGTCAGTCGAAGAGAAAAGATAGGAAAAATGGAAAAAAAAGTTTTTTCAAGAAAGAAAGAAAGAAAGAAAGAAAGAAAGAAAGAAAGATTAGGTAATTGGAAAGAAGTAATTTGAATTAATGAATAAAAGACAATAATAGATATAAAAGCTTGAAGAAAAAATTAATGATAGAATGGAAGAATGAGAGACAAAGAAAAAAGAAGAAAGGGAAGCATGGAACTTGAAAAATGGAAAGAAAGAGATAGATAGATAGATAGATAGATAGATAGATAGAGAGAGAGAGAGAGAGAGAGAGAGAGAGAGAGAGAGAGAGAGAGAGAGAGAGTGAAAGGGAAACTCGATGATGAAATTATTCCTATTGTCAAAGTGTTTTAAAAAAAAGCGCGAAATAAAGTTCAAAAAATGTATACTTTAAACTTTGGCTAAATTAGGAATTAAAACGTAAAAAAAAAAAAAAAAAAAAAAAAACAGAAGACGTACGAATAAGAAAGAGAAAGAGAATGAAAGGAAAACAATTCGCAATTTTATTGCTTCAAATAAATAAAAGCAAAGAGAAAAAATTGAATTAATTTTCCATTTAGGAAGGTAATTCAAAGATGGCGTTGTTTCTCTTTTCGACCAATTATACACTGACAAAAATGTCGGTTGAACTTTGAGTCTGTTTTGAAGAAAATATTTTTTCATTTTTTTTTACGTTAATAGATTTTTTAAATGTATTTTGAATTGATTGTGTAAATAATCACGATTTTTTCCTTAAATCTATTTATTTCTTTTAGAAAGGTTCATTGTTTGTTTCAGGTAGAGGTCGAAAGTTGAGAAAGTTGCAGGCTATTTTTGGAAATTTGAAGATGGCGTTGGGTAGGAAACATCTTTTGGGTAACGAATTTTCTTTTGTATGTGTGTGTTTTGTTTTCCTGTGAAATTGATAAAATGACAACTTCCGAAAGGTAAATAAATTATTGTTTTGTTAAGAAGGTAGACAAACTTTAAAGAAAGAAAGAAAGACTGTTACGAACTAATTAAATAAGGAAAGAAAAGGAGCAAAATAAGATTTAAAAAGGAAAGTAGAAAAAACATAGTTGTGGGAAAAGGGGGGAAAGAAGTCAAATTTAGAATGCAAAGAAAGAAAGAAAGAAAGAAAGAAAGAAAGAAAGAAAATGATATAAATATGGAAACAAAAAAATGGAAGTTAAGACAAACTTGGAAACACGTAAGTAAAAACCATAATCGAATCCAGTTTTGATTTTTAGAAATTGGACAGAAACCAATATTTATTTTTGTTGGACAATCTCATTTTTTTCTTATGTCAATAAAGCCGTCATCAGATCGATACTAGCCCTTTCCTCGTTGACCTTCTCGTTACACTGTCAAACTGTTGTCACCCGTCTCGTTGGTGGTTGTCACCATCTTTCTTCGCTCACCCACCCACTTGAAACGATAGCTTTCTTATAACAAAGGATTTTGTCAAAAACAGAACCATAAAAACATACTTTCGTTAGTGATGCAGTAATATTTTAGAATAATGGTTCTTTTTTTTACATTAGTCGGTTACTAAACTCTCTTGATCAAATGAAAGCAGTATATTTTAGGTGGTTGTTGGGGATGGTACTTAAAAACTAATCTAATTAAAACTGAAAGTGACAAAAAAATCTTACATATGTTGTTTGTTAGACTCTATAATATGCAGTACAAAACGCATCCTATATCGAAAAAAATGAATAATATTTTCCAATTGCATTAAAAGTAAAACATCGGCTTAAAGGTTTCTATTTTCCCAAGAAAGAATGTCGAGTACAATTTGAAACCAAATATTTTTCAGTGAATCTGGCAGAAGTTCATTTATAATTTGGGTTTTTTGCAACTTAAAAAACGTTTTAAGTTCTCGACATTACGTTCCCCACATCGAAACTATTAATAATTTCATATGAGTATATAGAATGAGTACGTTAAAATGAATACATAATTCAAATATAATAAATATTTATATAGTTTTACATTCATAAAACTGATATATTTTATAACTAAATATATTTTCATATGTATTGTCATATATATTTATAAAAAACGAGGATGTTTTATTTAATTAAGGGTTTTCGGACTATTGCGTTCATCTTTATTGTTATTTCCACAACGTTTCGGTCGATATGTCCTCCGGCCTTCTTCAGGTGTTTATCGAACTCGGGAACCTTCACGGAACTTCGAGTAACATCCTTTATTGAAACCACGAGGGTCGCCTGTTCTGATTCCGTTAGCCATAACCGGGTACAAGTGTTAAGTATTCCTGCATTATTACACGCCTGTAGTGAGGATTGAACCTGCAAATGATCGTCTCCTTTGAAGCTTAGGGAACCAACGCCTATAACCGCTACGCACAGGAAAAAAATCATAGATAATAGTAGTAATTCTAGTCAAGTAAGTTTATAAGTCCCAAAAATTTACTCTGAATTGTCCAGCAGGACACATGGCGTAACGGTTATAGGCGTTGGCTCCCTAAGCTTCTATCCTCACTGCTGGAATACTTAACACTTGTTCCCGGTTATGGCAAACAGAATCAGAACAGGCGACCCTCGTGGTTTCAATGAAGGTTCCTGAGTTCGACAAACACCTGAAGAAGGCCGGAGGACATATCGGCCGAAACGTTGTGGAAATAAAGATGAAGGCAATAGTCCGAAAACCCTTAATGATAAAAATCCACAAGCTTCGTCTCAGGAATTTAGACAACGAGGATGTTTTTAAATAAATAATTGTTTCTAATGGCGTTAATCTAAAATTAAATTAGAAAATGAATAAATTATTATCACGTTAAGAAGATAGACAAACCAAAAAGAAATAAAGAAAGAATGATAGGTTTTCTCCTATTTATATAAGTCGTGTGTGTGAGTAGGCGCGCGCGCAATATTATATATATGTAATATAAAGTATCTAACATAATATCTATAAAAATGAGGGGATTATTTACTTATACATAAGCAGTTCTGCTTGAGATCCGAGCCCCCTTTTTAGGATGAAAGTGTTGGCCACTAGTTTTCTATCCAGGATTACGGCAGTGCCTGTGCTTTTCGCCAAACTTAAAATTTTTAGAAAAAAATTTACAATGCTGTTCCACAGCGGGATGCTGACAGTGAAAGTGTCACTTTCCTGTTTGTTTCCAGAGCAAAAATTCAACCCGGAACAGGATTATTCGTTCAAATTTGTATATCCGTTTTTGTTTTTTTTTAGAGAAAATTTATAGATAGTAACAAAAATACATAGAAAAAAATGACTTTTTAATAATCAAATGCATTTTGAAAAGAGTGTTGAATACAAAATCATAAACAAAAATAAAATACATTAATGCACTGGGAAAAATGAAAGATTTTATTTTACAACTTTAATTACTTGTGAGTAAAATAAGTTTTTTAAAACTTTGCTATTACATTGATAATTTTTGTTTATCTTATATGGTTTTTTTCAGTGTTTGTTTATTTGCCAAATTTTTTCTTTCAGGTTTTACAATGATATTGACAAATTTTGCTAGTAGGCAATTTTCTTAAAGATGTTATTATCTAAATAATAATTTAAAAAATCACGAAAATTTCAATCTCAGGTTTGAAGTTTAAAGAAATTAAATTTGGTGAAATTCATGAAATTAGATAGGAGTTTTATTGACTCAAAATTATTTCCACAAAGGTTTTCAAAAGATTTTTTTCATGAAAGATTATTTTAATTTCTATCTTAATTTTCTTTTTTCTTATATATTCGATTCAATGTTACTACGTATAAATGTGATATTCGGTTCCAAGAGAGAAATATAATAGAAAGACTGTTTGATTTTAGACTGGACGCACACGATTTATACTTTCGTTCTCACAGATATTACACTTCAAACAGAAAAAGTCACATTGTTCATTATATATATATATATATACATATATATATATATATATATTGCAGTAGATGATTTGTATATAGGATGAGATAGCAGCTTCAGTATTGTTTGCGTGTGAAGAATGACAAAGCATCTAGTTTAAAATCGAGAAAGAAAGAAAGAAAGAAAGACAGAAAGAAAGAAATGCATAGTATAAAAATCAAAGTCAATGCAAGGATTGCTTAAAAAGTTATTAGCCTCACCCAGAAAGAACATTTTGTTGTGGCAATACATTACCATTTCTTATTAAACTATTTTCTCTCTTAATTTCTGTGAAAGTAATGCCATGACAAAAGTAAAAATCTTATTGAGGTTTCGACCTTTTTGAACGACTTTCGTAGATTTGTAAGGAAAAATCGAAACACGAACTGAATGAGAAGTAAGGAAACTAAAGTATAAACAGAGAAACAATAAAAAAAGTGTGAAAACAAGCGAGAGAGTGTGCGTGAAAGGCTGAGTAGTGTAGTCCATCTAGTTAATTCCTGTGAAAAAAATCACGGATATTTTCTATATTCTCTTTGAGGGGGGCGTCGAGTAATAATTTCTCGCCACTCCGAAGTGAGACTAAATGGAGTGGCAGCAATTTATGTAGTGTCTTACAGACAATTAGATTTATGCATAAACGTTTGTTTAAAATGTGAATATAAAATTTGTCATAGTCACAGTAAAATAGGTGCTCCATCTTTTCTTTCTATGCACACACACACACACACACACACACACACACACACACACACACACACACACACATATATATATATATATATATATATATATATATATATATGGGAGGGAATAATGGAAATAAATTCGACGTTATGAAGAAAATAGAAAAACAAAATATGCCAAATGTGATGAATTTATTATGATGTAAATTCAATGTTGAAACGTTTTGGTTTTAATAAACCTTCATTAGGACTTTTAGGACTCTCTCTCTCTCTCTCTCTCTCTCTCTGTGTGTGTGTGTGTGTGTGTGTGTGTGTGTGTGAGTTTATAAAATTCATGTATATTTTTTATTTTAAATCAATTATATTTTATATAAAAAATATCAAAAAGAAAGCAAATCAAAACACAACATCTTTGCTGCATACCTTCAAAGGAGTAAAACCCCGCCCCAATGAGTGTCCTGTTAATGACATTAAACAATCTGATGGCCAGGCTTCAGCCTTGGAAATTTGGGGAATGTGGAGTACCCTTCATTGCCATTGCTCCCAGATATTTTAAAAAGATTATTTGGAATAGATACATTTAAAAAAGTATTTTAAATCAAAAGCAGACACGAAGCTTATTTCATTAAAAACACCGGGTTTTCTCTGCTTTTTTTGCACACACACACACACACACACACACACACACACACACACACACACACACACACATATATATATATATATATATATATATATATATATATATATATATATATATATATTTACTAATCAATTATCTACCAGTATCCACGGTACCAGAAAAAAACAAAAAACCCCTGGCCAGGAACAAGAGATAAAAATAAAAATATCTCGAATCCCGGTCTAGAGGAAAAAGAAAAAGTTTTTTGGGTAAAAAAGAAAGAAAAGACCAACCTCGTCCTACTCCTTGAAAAAAATCAAGGGGTACTAAGTCAGTGGCCAAAAGAAAACCAAAAAACCCTCCGCGAATACTGCAATGCTATAATTACTAAAGTGCTCAACATTAACCAATGGAGCCAATTATAGAATTAACTTAAATCGCTAGTCGAAAATCTTCTACTAAAGTTTCACCTTAACGGATCATCAGGAATAGAATGGTTTAGGCGAAACTTCCTGATGATCCGTTAAGGTGAAACTTTAGTAGAAAACTTTAGTAGAAGATTTTCGACTAGCGATTTAAGTTAATTCTATATATATATATATATATATATAGTTTCTTGTATATCAACCTTCGTGAGTTATTTAATATCAAAGCCATCCTTGTAGAAGAAAAGTAGTGAAAAGTAGTGATACAAATAACCCATAGCTCGAGGCTTAAGAGAGATTCAGTATATATATATATATATATATATATATATATATATATATATACACAGACTATATATATTTATATATATATATATAGTCATCCACAGACTATATATATATATATATATATATATATATATATATATATATACGTGTGTGTTCGTGTGTGTGCGTGTATATATATATATATATATATATATATATATATATATATTCTCATCTACTTACAAATTGTTTCGTTGTATCACAACTCTTTAGTGCGGGTAGACACGCATGCTGCTTCAAGATGGGATAGAAACCCGTCAATCGGATATCTTACCCCAGAACCGTCAACATTCTCTGTGATAGTGAAGGAATTTTTTACATATAACTTTTTACATATACGTTATCGGAAGAGCTCAAGTCATGAAAAGAGCTATTGCGTTTCAGCTTATGTGGTAGCCATTATATATATATATATATATATATATATATATATATATATATATATATATATATGATGTTTGTTCAAATAAACTGGACTTTTTAAAAAGCAAATGTCTGGTTTACTTAATATAAAGTTCAAAATACTCCCCTCTACGGCTTGAGTATCCAGCGGTATTTTCCATATCAGGAATACAGTTGTTGGGATAGTGTACAGATCTCACAGAGCATTTTAATTTATCGATTCTACCGTCTGAAATCAAAAGACCTTCCCAGTCGATTTCTGTTCTATAAACAAAAAAGTATATCAAGGGAAAAATCCGGAAATTGGAAGGCTGGAAGACGTTAGTTGTTTCTTACGTCGCCAAAACCTCTCAATGTAATCATCATCAGCTGACGTTCAGAACTGGATTCATTCTTAATAGATGTATTTACCGATATGAAACGCTGGTAAAACTCAAGCAATATTCCTTTTACTCTTATAGCAACATTTTAAAAAAAGATCCTGTAAAAGTTTTCGCTTAATTTGAAAAAGTATTTCACATCAGAATCTTTACTCGAGAAAAACGACTAGCGCACTGCGTTGAAACTTGAAGTTAATAAGCAAATCATATAAACTTCAATGATTCAAATCTGGTTTGGAAAAAAAATTTAAACAATCAATTTGTCAAAAGAAATCCTCAGTTAAAATTTTAGGTAGTATCAGTATTTTAAAAAGGCTATATGATGTATTAAAAAATTTCCGTCTGAAGTTATTAGGCAAAAGCAAATAATCACTTCATAAAAAGGTAATAAAATCATCAAAAAATAATTAACACGAATAATAGAACAAATAATAAACACATATTTTAAGTCTTTGATTTCTTTACATTTTAATATATTGCCCCTACTTCACAATGATAATCAGTAATCTATTATGAGTTGATTTTGTTAATCTTTTTTACTTAAATAGAAAATCATTTTCCGACATTTTGATTTTGATTTATTCCCATCGGCCTGCTTTGCTGTTATATTGTTCGCCACCTTTATATAATTTCATCTTCACAATTGATTAAAGAGTTTCGATCGAATTCTTATAAGGTGGCCATTCTATTATCATCTCTCCTGTAAACATTTCATGCTCAAAGAATTTACGAGTAAGATTAGATACAATAGAAGGAGCATTTTAATGCACAAAAGCACACTTCACTTTGAAACTACGAAAATGGGACTTATACCATGCAAAGAAAGTCTTGTCCATAAAATCGCAATAATTAGCACTGTTCAGTTTATCTCCTTCATCGACTTTGAATGGTCCAATAATGGTTTAGTCGACAATTCCAACCCTTATCATTACACTACCGCCTTCTTGTTGCCTTCTTTTAGCCACAGGCACGTCTGAATTGGATAAAATCCATCCTTTGGTCCATCTATCAGATTCATGAAATGTCACTCGAGAAATTCGTCTGTGAAAATTACTTTAGAAATGTCAATTTTCTTGTGTTTCTTTGGTACTTTAAAATATTTGCTTTTGTGAGAGGAGGTTGCCAAGGAGATTATTTTACGGAACCCAATCCACAAAGTATTCTACAGCGTTGGTCCTTGACTTCCTCAATTACAGCCTTTTAAAAGAACTGAATACTAGTCAAAAGCAGTTGTTTTCTAATAACTAAATTTAGTTTATGTCAATGAAATAAGTTCTTAAAGTTGAGAACTCGAAGCAAAGAATAAAGTTTTTGCTTCGATATCTCAACTTGGTTATATTTTCAACAGTCTTCTTTACCATTTGATGATCTCTGCAAATCACCTTTGATAGCCCCAATGTGTATATTCTCTCACTTGGAAACTTTATTATGTTCTGTTTTTCGGCAATTGTTAGATCCTTCTCTTTACCCATGTATTATATACAAAAAGATAAAAATATTCTTAATTAGATTTCAGAAGTCTTAATCTAATATTAGTTTAATCTGCATAGCAAGTTATGAATTCCAAATATCTCAAAAACTAATCATTAAAAATGGGAAAAAAAAACTCAGTTAGATATTTTGTTTAGAATGGAAATGAACGAGCTAAAATTTGACAAATATTGATTCGGAACTTTTTGAGTTATTGAAGTTTATTTGATTTGCATAATAACTTCAGACAGTTCAATCGACCGTACAACAAAAATGCAAAAAACGAACATAGATAATATATTCATCAAACTTACCAACAAGAACGTCCAAGCGTCAAGTCAATTTCATCAAATAAAATGGACTCACTAAAAGTCATAGCCGCACAAATACTAACAATCCCAACTTGTAGCTCAAAGTCATAATGCACTTTAAACAGTAAAACAAATGTCATATACTGAGTCACAGTAAGATCCAAAAGATACCCAGAGAATTAGACATTGGAGTGCTACTCTAATGTATAATTCTCTGGGTATATTTTGGACGTTCCTGAAAGCAGAAATTAATATATATAGGACCTCAAAAGTCCAAAATCAAACACATCAAGAATAACATGGTGTGACGGCAAATCGACTAAAATCCCAAAACGGGACTTTATTTTCGCACGTGTGAAGACGGGGCAGGTTGGCACTTGATCCCCTACAGAATAAGTCCTGTTCAGAGTTCTTCTCTCAGGCAGATAAGAACTGGCATATTACGTGAGGGAATAATTTAGGACCAGACTGACCGCCGCTGGCAAAGGGGTTCCAAATTTCACACTATCACACACCCACCAGGCCGCTAAACTTCTTTCCCTTAGATGACAGAAGAGTACGGGCCTATAGGTTTTAGTCGTAATAATATTAATATTGCAGTGGTCGGCAACTCCGGTTTCCCGTGTGATACTTTAGGAATTAATAGGACAATTCTAAGCAAGATAACATAAGGCGAATAGAAGCTGGAAAGAAAGCATGAAGTAACAACATAGACCACATGGTAAAATGAAAATACATAAAATTCCTTTACTACTTATATATATACACGTTCAGAGTGTCAAAACATATAATTGGACAGTCCACGAATATAAATGTCTTTTCTGACTTTTATCCTTTCTTCAAATTGAGAGAGAGAGAGTGGTAAACGAAATTTGGGTGTAAAGGAAAAATGTCCCCAAAGTTACTTATCTGTTTTTTCGACTGGGTTCCACTGGAGAATTTTCTTCTTTCACGGGCTACTAGACTTGGTTCTGTTTTTAATACTGGCTTGAGGGACTCGGGTCTCTCATGTCTCAGTTAGTCTTTCTGTCTTCAGCCCGGAGTAAAATGGCTATGGTCCGTCTGCCACGAGCCTTGCTCAAAAACTACCTTTTTTTGTCCTTTACTTCCGCTGAGGGGAAGGGAACCCCACTTCCGTTTGGGGTCCCCGCCAATCATTTGGCTTCTCTCTCTTTCCCCTTCCGATGTCCGGCGACCTGAGGTCACTAAGTGCGAACATCTGGTCTATCTCCTCTGTGACCCACATTCCTTCCTAACGGTCACTTTTTGACTGCTAGATAGTGGTAATAGCAACACGGGAGGATAGTATCATTCTTACCTCTTCGTCTCCGTGAGCTATCACGTGACACATGGAAAATAATATATTTATGGTATCTTTTTCATCTGCTATTCATTTAAGGCATATTTTTCATTATTTATTCATTTAAGGCATCTTCTTAAATCTTTTATTTTTAAGGAATCTTTTTATCATTTCTTCCTCTAAAGTATCCTTGTTCATCTATTTTTATGGTATCTTTTTCATCATTTATGTAAGGCATCTTTTTCATCATTTATTTACTTAAGGCATCTCTTAAAATCTGTTCTTCATTTAATGCATCAATTTTATCAATTCTTCATTTAAAATCTTTTTCATCATCCATTTGTTCAAGCCATCTTTTTTTCATTTATTTAATGCATCTTTTTTCATCCTTTATTTGCTGAAGGCATCTTTTTTACTAATTCATTGATTTAAGGCATCTATATATTCATTTGTTTACATATTTTCTTTCGGATATTTTTGTTTGCTTATTATTTCTTTTCTTTGTTAAGTTTATGTCAAATATAATTATTTTTATTCTCTAATTCTGCCTTTAATCACATTTACTCTAGCAGTGGAGTTTATAATTCGCTGAATGTAACCCTCGCAGTGTGGGTAAGACTCCCTACTTCAATGCGGTGTCCTGAGTATAGCTCTGAATAAAAAAACTAATTCAATTCCCATAATTACACTGTATATAAAACTATAAACAATCTATGTCCCCATCAAAACACTTTCATAATGAACTCTTCACCAAAACTAAAAATAAATGTTTCTCAAAAACCACAAAACCGAGATCAAATACTGATATAAGACATTTTGTCCTTCCCATAATTCCCCTATTGGCAGAGTTCACCCATCTGTGGCCATTTAGCTTGATGATCGAAGAAAGCATGAAATTGTCAACTCCCATGCAATATATCCACACTGTTCATATTGGATTGAGTAATTTCTATTTTTATAAAATGTAATTCATTTAAAAATAATCTAACAATGAATTGATTCTAATTAATTGTACATTCACATTTATTTTGAATTACTTATTGCCATTGATCAGGTATCGTGTTGATTCTTTTAAAGTAAAACTCAGCTTGTTTCGAGCTGAACAAGTTTTCCGACAAACGTTTTCACCAAATCTTCTTGTGAAAATTTTTGTCATTCAGAGTATTTGGTAAAGAACGAAAATGATGGAAATCACTTTTTGCAAGGTCTGGTGAATATTGTGGATGGGATAGAACACACCAGTCTAAATCCAATATTTTTCCTGCGTGATTCTTGTTGAATGTGGCCTTGCACTATCGTTTCTCCAATTGACGAGTGCGGGGCGTTCACTTAAAAGATTTTCAAGCACACGTTGCAGATGTTGTGAGTATAAGTCTGCATTGAGTTTATGACTAAGGTTTAAAAAATCAAAATGAATAATATCGTACAGCATCATATTTCGTCAATGAAGCTCTGCTTTTGAGGTAGGTTTCAGAAATTCATCCTTATCAATCCATAGCCTTTTCCATTGAACATTGTCATCAAAACCCCATTTTTCGTCGCCCACAATAATATTATTGAGAAACGAGCCATTTCTCTGCCTTGAAAGAAGACTTGTCACTATTGACATGCGATCTTCCTTATTCTCCTCTCTAAGTATATGAGTAATCCAAATCCCCGACTTGCTCAGTTTTTCTATCTTTTTCAAGTGATGCTAGATAGTGAATTGGGAATTCGGTGCAATTGCGGCGCCTACAAGAAGCAGGTGTATGTCAAACAATTATATAACCCGATGCCACAGACAGTTCGAGTTAGTTGGAGTCAGTTAGTTGGAGTTCGAGTTGCAGTTCGAGGCATTGAGAAACAGCTCCCAGCAGAGAGATTGGGCCCTCAGGACCCCCGGTTGAACAGCCCAGCAGAATGAGAAAGAAGTGCTGCTAAAGACAGAGGGACTTGGGGTCAATATGTTGCAGTCTGTTCCGTCTCCAACTCACCTCTCACACACAACCTTTCCACAACCCTTTCGCAACCCTTTCGAGAATAAAGTGTAAGAGGTATATTTTTCTAAAGAAGTGTGTTTGTTCGTCATTATTGTTGATTATGTTTCCGCATGTATATGCATACGTATAAGTTGTATCACGGCTATACAACAGATGTTCTAAGGTCAAGTACTGATTCTTGAGTACTTTTGCGCAGATTGCCTTCCACCAATTCTCTTAAAGTATCTTGATTGCGGTCTGAGGAGCGTCTTGGTCTGCGTTCATTTCTCAATCACGTATCCCGAATGATATTTATGACTATAAACAGAACAAATTATTTTAACTCCTTCTTAAACGTTTAACTTCCGAATTACCTGTCAAATGTTCATTTTCACTTTCTCCATTTTAGGGACGTAAGATTATAGATTAAATTATGATGTGAACATTTTCATTGCGGAAATAAGAATGACCAATGAAGGTTGTATTTAATCAGGTTATTTCCGGTTGCGTTTAAAACATTGCAAGTTTGAAATGTGCAGTTACAATTTACTCTTAAAAAAAACGGAAATTGTTTATGGCACAATCCAATATGTAAACAGCACATCAGTCCGTTTAATCCAATATGTTTTTATTATTGGTTAATGCATGCATAAAAACAGAAAATGAAAATTAAATTTATGTTGATGACAACTGAGACTAATTCTCATATCATTATTTTCCTAAAAGTACTCATGAACGTGTAGGCGCATGTCAGGTTCTTACATATTCATCTTGGCCAGCAAAAACACATCTTTACATTAGAACAAAGGACGTATACTTAATCCTCAATTATATGAATTCATATAACAAAAAATATAATTACATGGCATGTATATATATATATATATATATATATATATATATATATATATATATATATACATGTATATATATATATATATATATATATATATATTATATATATATGGGGGGAGAGAGAGAGAGAATGAGAACCTTTTATCTATTATTCAGTAAAAGTAAAGATAGAATTTACACTGTTGATTTAAATGCGTCTTGAAACAATGTCCACGGTCCGTAGACAATGCATTATAATGCTTATGATATATATTGTTATTAAAAGGCAAAGTTAAAGGAAAATAATAATCATTTATTAAATTATGCTTTGGGAGTTTTGAACCAAGTTACAAATTTACAATGAATTTAGGAATCATTTTGTTAAATCAAACATCTATGATTTTACTAAACGTAAACACTACCTACCTTGCCAACACAAAAATATTAACTAGACTTAAACGTCCATTCAATTTATAATATAAAAATAAGATATATCTTTAATTTTTGAATAAGCTTTCTTGAAGAATATATTCATTATTTTGCTATATTTCTGTAAAAGGGTGCACACACACACGCGCGCGTGCGCGCAGTCTTTAATATTTTACTTTTTCTTTTTTGTCAATTAAAAATTTACTATGAAATTATTGTCATAAGCCTTAATTTATTATCATAAGCCTTAATTGCAATTATAAAAGATAAATCGATATAAAAAATTCACTAATTGTGGTGAAATCAACCAAAACTGATCTTCCCTAAATCAGCCACAATAAAAGCTAAAGGAATCTTCACCTACAGTTAAGTTATATTGAAATAAAGCTTAAGTAAAGAAATTACCTTGTTCGTCTTTTAATACACTAATTATATCATTTAATATTTATATATTTATATTTTTATGTGAGTGTAACTTAAAGCAATTTATGCATGCATTTTTGTTCTCCCCCGGATTGCTTATCCGAAGCCATACTATTCAAATTATGAACTGATCAATATAAAAACTCATACGTCATGCAAGTACAAGGATTTTGAGACTTTTTCTTTTTTCTTTTCTCCTTTTTTTTTTTTTTTTTTTTTTTTGCAAGTGGACAAGAATTTTCAGTATAGAAAGCTAAGGCACACCACTTTAGGAGGTTACCGAGGATTGAAAAAAAAACTGCTTCAATGGAATGAAGCTGCTAGAATATAACCTTCGAATTTCAGCTTTTGAGGTCATTTTCAATTACAGTTGGCGACTGTAGTCAAGAGCGACCCGAAGGCTCTCTTGTCAATAGCTACTACTCCGAGGTGTTGAGGAAGGCGCTGCCCCTTTCCTTGGATTGCTCGACTTTATCTTCGATACGTACCTTATAATGCTGAGTGTTAAGCAAGAGGTATCAAGAACCATTTTTTATGTCTTTGGTATGACTCGACCTGGGATTGAACCTCGGTCTCCAGACCATTGGTGAACACTCTTCCCACTAGAACAAAGTAATTATTCTTATTATCTTTGATTTCTGAGAATTTGGAACTGTTTTAACAGAGAAAAGTGCATTTCTTATTTTGGACCCCCCACACACAGATTGTATTCTCCGAAATTAATTTTAGAATCATTTGGTCTATAGTCAAGACGTTAGATATGTATCAAATTTCTGGGAAATGAATCATTAATAATAATCGTCCGCCTTCTCTAAACATAGGAGCTTCGTTGTTTATTTCTTTGGTGTTAATTATGAAGGTTGTTGAAAAGGTGGAATTTAGTAAGTTATAAGTCATTTACTATGGTTATAAGGTTTTATTTTGCGTGTTGGATTTCATCCTCTCCTTGGTCTTCTTCGAACTGCTCTATCTTCGAAACTCGAGCTTCGCTCACAATCCCCTCCTTTGGGATTCTCTGTCATGTGTATCCGAGGTTTGTATCAATTCTTACATCTACTTCTACTTCCAAACTAAATCTACAAAACCCACACAGAACTCAGCGCTGTCTTTTTTTTCCGTCAAGTTGCTCATTTGACATGGTTACACGCAGCAAAAGGACATTGGTGCGCTTTTCTGTCCTAAAACCATTTTTACAATACAGATTGCAATAAATTCCTCTATTAGATCATAACAACAACCGCCTGTTAAAGCTTTATCCTACGTAGGACCACAAAAGTCGGACACCAAGAAAACTGAATTCTTACGAGGGATGTGAGAATTTTTAAAGGTTTGTTTTCGTGAATTTTCAGTTTCGCCGTGTGGACAATGTGCCCAGAAAAATTTATTTTATCATTTCGGTTATCAATCAAATTAATCAACAATACACATGCACTTTTGCAAGACACTTGAAACCATTTTAAAAATTGTAATTAAAATCTTGGAATTTTCGTTTTAAGGTGGGATATTGATTTTGTTAAAAAGACTAAATCCAAAATTTTTATTTAAGAAAAATTAAAATTGTTTCTTCAATGGAAAAATTTGCTCACATTTCGAATCAGTGTTGCCAACTTGAAAACTAAATAATCTGTGTTATTACTTCCAACACACTCTTTGTGAATAAGATTTTGTTTGAAAAAACATTCCTATACTGCAGCGTTTTTTTACACCCCTGAACCTTGAGACAATTTATTTTTCCAAAGGCAATATTTACTTTTACTTTTTCTTTTATAAACAAAACAAAAAACAAACAAAGAATAAGACAAAACAAAACAAAACAAAACAGAAAACAATCATTGCAAAATATTTAATGACAAATAATTTAAACTTTAAGACAAATTAAACTTCCAAAGAAAAATTTATAAAAAAAAAACAAAAAAAAAAATCATCAGTGAAGATGATTTTATTAAACGGAACTCCATCATTACTCCGCTTCATTGCGAAAATAATGTTTCTTTGTTGTTGTTGTTGTTGTTTTGTTGTTGTTGTTGTTGTTTTGTTGTTGTTGTTGTTGTTGTTGTTGTTGTTGTTTTGTTATTTAAAAAAAAACAATTAAAAGCAACTTTTTTAACACGAGGACCGATTAATCGATCGCGACTGTTCAAAGATTTTGTATTTCTATCATTGGATTAAATAACAATGTAATTAAGCTGTGAGAGTGTTCGCCAATGGTCTGGGAGACCGGGGTTCAATTCCAGGTCGGGTCATACCAAATATTTAAAACAATGGTACTTGATGCCGTCTTGTTTAACACTCAGCATTATAAGGTAAGGATCAAGAATAAAATGGAGCAATCCCGGGAAAGGAGTAGCGCCCTTCCCTACACCTCGGTGTAGTAGCTATTGAAAAGGGAGCCTTCGGGTCATCCTCGATTAAGGTCACCAACTTTACCTTACTTATATTTGTGTTTGTTAGTATTGTGATCAAAAAGAAAAGATTTAGGATAGAGGTTTTTTGTCGGTCGCTCTTTTAGAAATAAATGTATAATTTTTTTTTATTTTTTAGACACATTTTGTGCATTAGCTGTAAAATGATTTTCAAATTTTTTCTTTGTGTACTTATATCTTTTCGTTATTATTAAATTTATTCTTCTCTGCATAATCTTATTACACTGTTTAATTCAGACAATAACATGGGAAAAGAATGTCTCTGCACTTAGTTGCAATGTTCATTGGCCAAATGCAGTAAATTTTGAACAAAGTTAATCAAGTGAAACAGAAATCTACAAGAAAGGATGATGCCCACTTTTTTTTCTTTTTCTTTTTTTTTTTTTTTGCTGCAGAAAGTACAAATAAACAAACTTCTCTTTCAACTTGCAAAATAGCGGACTTTGCTATCCCGGCTGACCACAGAGTAAAATTGAAAGAAAGTAAAAAAAAAATTTAAAAAAGCATAAATACCTCAACCTTGCTAGGGAATTGAAAAACTGTGGAACATGAATCTGTAATTGGTTCTCTTGGTACAGTCACCGAAGGATTAACAAAGGGACTAGACGACTTGGAAATAAGAGGATGAGTGGAGATAATCCAAAGTACTGTATTACTGAGATCGATCAGAATACTGAGAAGAGTCCTGAAGACTTGGGGAGATTTGCTGCCACTCAAACTCCAGTGAAAGACCATCAGCGTAAGAAAAACTTTCCCGGAATAAATAATAATAATAAGCACAAAACAACGCCATAAGAACCAATCATATCAAAGCGAGAATAGATAAGACGCAACAAAATAGCAAATGTAGGCTATGCGGTGACAGAGATGAAACCATCCATCACATAATAAGCGAATGTAGCAAATTACCACAGAAGAAGTATAAGACAAGACACGACTGGGTGGGCAAGGTGATTCACTGGGAAATGTGCAAGAAATTGAAATTTGACCATACGAATAAATGGTATATGCACAACCCATCATCTGTCCTAGAGAATGAGACACATAAACTCCTATGGGACTTTGACATAGAGACAGATCGCCTAATCTCGACCAGAAGACCAGACCTTATAATAATCAATAAAAGAATAGAACTTGCAAAATTGTGGACTTTGCTGTCCCAGCTGACCACAGAATAAAACTGAAAGAATGTGAAAAGAAGGGTAAGTACTTCGGCCTTGCAAGGGAATTGAAAAAATCTATGGAACATGAAATCGATAATTATACCAATTATGATTGGTGCTTTTTGTACCGTAAATAAAGGATTATTAAAGGGACTAGAGGACTTAGAAATTGGAGGACGAGTGGAGACCTCCAAATTACAGTATTACTGAGAACAGCCAGAATACTGAGAAGAGTCCTGGAGACTTGAGGCGACTTGTTGTACTCAAACTCCAGTGAGAAACCATCAGCTCACGCCGGTGTGAAAAATTCCCAAAAGAGAATAAATCATAGATACAACAAAAACTTAACTTAAAGTATACATCGGTTCATATGTACCGAATCAGTATATTCAAAAATTCAATATTATAAGATTTTTTTAAAACCAATATCTCAGTCAAGACACAATAATCAAAGAGTTTTTTAAAATTCAAAATTATCGATTCAATTGAAATAATCAAGAAAATATCTTCTTGAAAGTTTAATGTGAATATGCCTTTCTTTAAATTATCATTTAGCAAATAAAAGTTTTAAATTTTGAAATAGAAAGTTTATAAAAATTTGTTTAAAAGATCTTCGTCCTTAAGTACTGTTATGGGGACATATCCTACAATACCCCAAAGATGGACTCGTCCAACATATTCGCCGAGCTTAGCTCGCTCGGAGAAGACAACTTCTCGTTTCTTACGAGACATTTGACAAGCCGAGAACGGCTAGTACTTCCTTTGTATGACTTCCTTTTTCTGCTAATACAATAACGTTCACCTATCACCTGTTGTCTGAGTTGTTCTTTCACCGGTCTTATCTGAAGACCACAAGTACGAAGAAATTATTAAAATCCAGTAATTAGTTAATTTTTGGTATTTCAAAAAATTTATAATATTTTTCACCTAAAAATATTCTAATACAAATTATTATGTTTCTCCCGCCTTTATTTTTTTTTATTATGCTTTTAAACAAATACCCGCAGCCCTATAGAGTGCGGACAAATAATTTTTGTTGCAGGATTTTCTTCAATCTTTCTTCTTGCTAACAGCACAAATATCATAACGATAAAATTGAATTTCATACAAGTTTGCTGGGATTTTTCCCCGTCATGTGTCGATTTCCCTCCGAAAAGTTCATTGTCATATTCAATAAAAAAAAAAAAAAAAAAAAAAAAAGCAATGAGAATGTCAGCGAAAGAATACAAGATTAGAACAGCGTAGATAGCAAATTGACAGAGCGCAGCAAAACAAACTTTGCTGTTAATGAAAGAAGAAAAAAGTTATCCATCAATGAAAACTCTCAAAAATTTGAATAGCAATTCTCTTCTTATTTGACTGTTTTCTTTCATGTCTACTTCGAAGATTTACTACTTGCATGTAGTTCGGTTAAAGCAAAAACAGATTTTAAATCGACTTTTGCAAATATGTCTTCAATACAGGATGTACAAGAAAATATTTATCATATCATAGTTCAACACAGATAAACCAGTTCTCGTTCTGAGGAAAATGGGTTAAAAAAGAAGGCTTATCAGATATGATCGACATTTCATAGTGAAAATGATTGGAGATTAATTAACATTTTGATTTAGGGTTGCCAACCTGAAAACTAAAAAAGCAGTGTCATTACTTTCTCTACACTCTCGATGAAGATTTTGTCCCAAAAAATATTCCTGTACCTCAACTCTCTAACATCCCTGAACCCTGTGACTGTTTTTCCCCAGAATCAAAACCTAAGTTTATGGTTGCAATTTAGGAACTGTTGAAAATATATAACAGCTCATAAAAAAAACAAAAACAGTGTCAGTCGAAGACTTACATCACTGCATCAATCAACGTGAACAATATCTTTATCGGTGTAAGGTTTTCCTGGAAAGATAAAGTTTCTTTTTAAACAAAATTGATAAAAGATGATCAGTGTCATCGCTTAACAAACCGACCTTGTTATTTATTCCATGATATACGCCTAATAGAAATTTACAAAACTTACATTAGCCGGTTGTCTAAATTTCTGAGACGAAGCTTGATGGTTTTTATCATTAAGGATTTTCGGACTATTAAATAATTGCTAATTAAAGATTTTAAAAATGATTGAATATTTAAAAATTTTATAAAGCATGTAGATATCATAGAGGTAATGATAGATAGATTGATAGATACATTCATAGATACATACATACATGTGATGCCTGTCCGGAAGTCGTTAACGATCAAAAATAGTGTGGTCGTCTACCGAGCTAGTTCCCGATTAGGCCGATATATTGTGTAAGTAAAACATACCGGCTTATCGAGAAACAGGAAACGGTACTGAAATGACGTATATGGCCTTTCCGTTTTGTCACCATCGTTTTCAACCAAGGGTTTGGACATGGGTAATTTTTAATACTTTCGGCCTCTAGATTCTGCCTGAAAATAATTTTTAAAGAATACAAACACTTTTCGTGGGGGAACAAACAACACAAACGCGAGTGATGAGAGAGAGAGAGAGAGAGAGAGAGAGAGAGAGAGAGAGAGAGAGAGAGAGAGAGAGGTTTTTGGCTCTTACTTAAAATCTTGTCAACTTTACTCTCTGCTGGCTGAATTCCTTCTGACACAGCAATTCTCTGACGACTTTGCCCGTCTACTGCCTCTCAATAACTAAATGAGCCAAAAAGGTCTTATTTATAATGATATTCTTCATCATCATCATCATATCGTGCTGGCAGCACGGATATCCCTGACCCTCTTTCGCCACTCCTCCCTATCGTTCATCGCCCTAGGTAGGTCTTCAGGACAACAACCTGTATCCTCACATAGCTGCTGAATGTACGTTCGTGCTGGTCGTCCTGCTTTTGCGCGGCCGTGTGTGGGGATCCATAAGAGTACATCTCTTATGAGTTCATCTCTGCTTCTCCAGCAATGTCCTGCATGTCTGGTTCGTCTAACTTGAATAGTTTTCGTGATAGGGGGCAGGTGGCCATACAGTTGGTGTCTTGTTGGGTGTTGCCGCCAGGACTTGTTGAGGATTGCACGCAGCATTCTTGTGTAATTGCCATCTAGTTTCTTCTCCAGCCGTTTTGTTAGCGTCCATGTAGTGCATCCATATAGCAGTATCGATGTGACCGCTGCCTGGAAGAAACTGCGTTTCATTTTATCGGTTAGGTCTGATTTCCATATAGTCGATAGCCTATTGATAGCTGTCCATGCTTTCGTTAACCTCGTTTCGATGTCCTTTTCGGTTGATTCGACGCTGCTTCCTAGGTACGTGAATTTGTCTACTAGTTTAAGAGGGGTTCCTTCTAGAGTGGAGATGTCCCCCGTTTGGTTATAGCACATATATTCCGTTTTATGTGCATTAACATGGAGGCCTATGCTTGCTGCTGTTCGTTCCAAACTATGCAGAAGTGTTTCGGCTTGGTCAGGTGTATTTGCCAGTATCGCTATGTCATCGGCGTAGTCGGCGTCGGTAATTGTTGTTGCGGGGTATCTTCTGCTTCTTTTCTTCGTCAGTTCGAAGCCATTCTCTTTGATTTTGTCAATCGATGTTCTAAGTACGTAGTCTAGACAAATGATAAAGAGATACGGAGCCAGCGTGTCTCCTTGTAGTACTCCTGCTACTATGTCGAAGTATTCTGTGTCTCCATCTGGTGATCGTACTTTTACTTTAGTGTTTCTATAGAGAATCGTTATTGCCGCTACGGTTTCTTTAGGTATGCCAAACGGCACAATATCAATTAACAGGCATATATATAAAGGAACAGACAGAATACATTCAAAATCAGATAGATAAGATTAGAGACTCGGTGGAAGATAGACAATCTAGAATTGCCTGGCAAACAATAAACGAAGTGAGCAGAAGAAAGAACACGGCCAAAGCAAAACTTAAAGCAGCAAACCAACAAGAAAGAATAAAACTGTGGAAACAGCACTTCGAAAACTTACTTGGAAACCCACCAAAAATAACGCCTGAACCAATCACCAGAATAATTAGCAAACAATTAGACATTAAACTTGGACCGTTCACACAAGAAGAACTCGACTCGGTTCTCAGAAAAATTAAAAATAGAAAAGCTGCAGGACTGGACGAAATTCCCCCGGAAGTATGGAAGACTAGACAATTCGACGACATACTGCTCCGACACTGCAACGCAGTATACAATCAAAATCCGATAGATAGATGGACGAAGGGATGCATACTCCCCTTCCCTAAAAAGGGGGACCTCGGATTAGCCAAAAACTACCGAGGCATAACACTTACATCCATAGCTGCCAAAATCTACAATGCCCTACTACGAAACAGAATAGAACCCAAAATCGACAACATACTTAGAAAAAACCAAAATGGCTTCCGAAGAAATAGATCTACGACCTCACAAATATTAACCATCCGCAGAATCCTTGAAGGTGTACGGGCAAAGAACCTACAAGCGACATTAATATTTGTCGACTTTACCAAGGCTTTCGACTCCATTCACAGAGGAAAGATGGAACAAATGATATTCTTAAAATCATTAAATCTCTTAATTTTTCTGTTTCGTTAGTTTTTCTGTTCTGATGCTCAGCCTCCGATATTGACAGTTAATTGATTTTCCGTAATGGGCTTTGTATTTATTTATCATTTAACCTAATTCCGAAAAAATAATTTTAATGTCTTCACCTGAAAAGTCATTTAGTATCTCAAGCCGTTTAGGAGAGTCCCTTTAAAGGAGACGGATCAACCAGGCGATCAGATAGACCACCCATTACTGGCCTTATTTCAAAAAACTCATTTGACTTGAAAATGTCTTAAACTCAGTCAAGTTGTATCAAAAGAAAATACCAATCCCAATTCGTAAATGGTTGAACAGACAATAAACACTACTGAGACATAAATCCAAGTGTAATATAATTGCGGAGGGATTTCGTTTTGTATATCTTGGCTTTCTGTTTAGTTAGGATGAGAACCTTTCGGCTCAGTGCATGGGTTAGTTAGGTGCAAACATGAGCGCAGGTGTTCACGCACGCGCGGGGAGGATGCGTCATTCACAGATGTCAAAATAAAAATCCCCGATAGAAATTCGGACCAATGGATGTGGGTGACGTCACGCACCGGAAGCGTGGGCTGAGATTTGAGAAAAAGCAGCTAGTTGAGTTCCTGCCTCCGAACGAGAGAGTTGAGATTCAGACCTGGGCGAGGCCAGACGACTTTGTGCGCTACGGGCACTGCGCGTTGGTTGGGTTAAGAGCTGACGATGTAAAAGCAGTCAGCATAGAAATATTGTGTCTCTCTCTCCTCATGTCGAAAAACCTTTAAGCTCAAAAAGGTGAATAAAAGTTCGTACCTAAACCAATTTCGTGTTTTCGGATTCCTACATATGTTTAACATTATGTCTATTTCACATATCCGTATCATGGGTATGTTACACAAGAAGTAATCTAATATGACTCTATACGCTTCAGAATGCTTCAAACAGGTAGTATAAAAAGGAAGCTCTAATCCCTACTCGCTAATAGTTTGAACAGATAATCCATATTTGTTTACATTTTTATTAAAGCAGAAATTCAAAAAGTAATTTAACTTAATTTAAAACTGAGTTAGCCTAATGTTTATTTGGTCAGTAGGAGTATTTTTTCTTATATCCTTACCAACAGGAGACCCCTGCTGTAACATTCCTATTTCTAGGATGACCATTGGCGTCTTCCCACTGGATACTTTCTCAATGCTTTTTGCACCCATGCCATGTTCTTAAATATCGGCAGATTGATGCAATTTAGTTGGCGCTTTTGTTGATGAATCGGAGGGTTAATAGGGATTAATTGCTGAAACATTGGTGACTCTAAGAAAGAACCACTTCACCGTTGACGATATAATTTTTATTGCAATACGATTGTGTAACCATATACAATAATAAAAGAAAAATTTCTACGCGGAAGAGAAGAGAGAAAAGACTCGGTGAGGAAAATGGTTGGTGTTTTTGCTGAATGCTAATAAGCATAGACTTTTTCAGCAGAAAAGGAAGCCTTGAAGCGGTAAAAAAATCCTTGAAAGTTTAGACTTTCAAATCTCTGATTTGTTAGCCAACTACGGCTCATTTCGTATCGCGTTCTCATTGGTAAGCCAATAAATACTTAGCAACCATTTAAAGAGATCGAGGGGAAGAGCAGGAAAAAACCCTCAGTTTCTTTTTGATTGAATTATGTCTTTTCCTATCATTGTTCAAGCATGCCAAGGCATTGTCTTCAATCCTTTGATAAATACCAATAACAATCACTTATCTATTTTTTATACCAGAGGCCATATTTGATTTTCCAAGTAACTCAAGAAGCAGAACACGACCGGCATACAATTTGCTTTTAGCTTCATTAAAGGAAATATAACAAAAAGCTGTATTGAATTCTGAACCATAATATTGTAATATTCTAAATCACAGTGGAATTTTTTTACATGAACATCACGTTTTTGTGATTGCAGGGGGTGAGAAAGCAGAGTTTGTCTCTCAAAACCAAAGTTTCTGTCTGATTAGAATTTTCACAGCAGTGATGAATCAGCATAAAGTTGTCTATAAAAATGTTTTCCTTTTTTGTTAGTCAAAAAACAGAGAGAAAAATAAATATTTTAAAATGAATAGGTCCACAAAGATATTTATATTTTTTTAATTATTTATTTTGTTATTTCTGATATGATTTTACCTTCTTGGTATCTTCTCTGAAGCTACCAAGAAATTAAAGCTGAAAATTATGAGAGAACGCTGTGGTCAGCATTAATTGATTTGAAAACCTGTATGTAGAAAACAGATTTATTAATAAATAAAATATAAAACATAAAACTACAAAAAATGTATCTGCAAAAATGCTGCTACAATGATTTTATATGGCGGGGCAAAATATTTATGCATAAATGATCAAATATATACAACGCAAATTATGTGGAGTAATATCTCGATAAAAAGTTACTAAAAGTGGAAGGAAGAAAATATGAATCAAACAAAAGAATAAAAGTCCAGACGAAATTTTGGTTATTAGTCTTTTTTTTCAAAACGTTTTTGACTTTCTTTTAAAATTCATTCAGATGATGTAACTGTGCAACTCGACTTTCTATCTGAAATTTTAAACGTAATATTTTTTCATTTTATTCAGAACTTTTTCTTGAAACATTTCACTGAAATATTCGAGAATAGAAACGTGGCAAATGTTATGCGCACTTTATAACGAGGCAAATATAATTCGTACTTTATCATATTTACCCAACCCCTCCGCTCGGGCAGGATATGACACAAAGTCAATTTTTTAAGCGGAGTTTAACAGGTTTGAATTCAGAGTTTTCCTTCTCGTAGACTAATTGCCTCACCAAGGCTGAAGAACCTAGACTGTCATACTATTTACCCATAGCTGGAGGGAGAATAATTGGATTCATACCTTTCCCCAAGGGTATTAGTGCTATGTGAAATGCAATCAGTCCAGGATTTGAACTCGTGTTGCCGTATCCAATTCCTGCGACGATAACCATTACACCACGGGCACCTCCAAATTCGTACTTTATAAAGTGGCAAATATAATGCGTACTTTAAAACATTCTTTACCCTTTATACAGATTTAAATACCCTGTTATATATCACCGCATGCCCTTTATTCCCTTTATATACCCAATTATATATCACTGGATATCCTTTTTTTTACTTTATATACACATTTTTATATCATTACATACCCTTTACTGACCAGTCAGAAGGGATACCCTTTATTTATTTTATATACACATTTTTATATCATTGCATACCCTTTACAGAGCAGTCAGTATGGATTTTTACACAGGATGTTCCAGCTGTGTAAACAAAAGAACAGCAGAAGCAGATCAAGTGGGTTGACAGCCAGAAGGAATGCATAGGCGTAGGAAATTATATATACACAGGTACCCACAGACAGAACGGTCAGTCAGTCATGAGTCTGTCTTGAGTCAAAAAGGCGGACAAGTCAGAACAGTGGTGGCGGAGAAGTAGAAGAAGCACTAAGTGGGGCACTGAATATGTTCAGTTTATCAGTCCTCCGTCAGCTGTTGTCGAGTCCTTCGTCTCTAACTCTGTCTGTCTATCTGTCTTCCTCTCTCTTTCTCTTTCCCTTACAGCCAATGTCGGACCTTTCGAGTTATAAAGAAGAGAGTTATATTTTCAAACAAAAGCATTATGCCTCTTCATTCTTTTATGGTACACAACATTTATTCACTTTATATACCATTTATTTATCATGCCATAACCTTTATTTACTTTATATACCCAATTATATATCATTTCATACTCTTTATTCACTTTATATAAATTCCTACTTTTCACAGAAGAATATAAATGTTTATCAGCATGCCAATATCTTTGACTCAGTGCAAAAAATAAAAAAAGAATTTTAGATGCATTTTTTGCAGAAGCCATCCACAATATTATCTGGGTAGGTTGGCAAATGACGGAAATTCTTAAGTGAATCACTTTCCTCATTTCAGGAATTATTTAGGCTAATTTCCTCATCTTTGATATCTTTAGCGTTACGTTTTTGTCTGTATGTCCTCAAGCTTTCATTAGGTTTTTATAGTTTCATAATTTCTTGAAAGAGAATCTCCTTATTTTAGTATTTACAAAGTATACCTTGCAATTTTCTCGTCCAGGTTGTCAACTAAAAATATTTTACTCCTTCAGCTTAATTTCGGGCATCACGTAGTTTCAGAGACAAAGTTTTTTTTTAGCGCAAATTGTTTGTAGAAGGGATAGACGAGTCCCATGTTAGAGTTGTCAAAATTCTTCCGAAGGCAGCGACATTCTATCCAGGGTCCCTGCTCTTATTTCCATTTGTTTTTGCTTTTTATTTTTATTCATTAGATTATATATTTTGTTTAATTTTTGTAAATCAAAGGGAGAAAGATGCGGTAGAAACAAAAAAGATGGCGATACTATACTACAAATTCTAAATAATTCTTTTCGAAGAATTCTATAAAGAACAACTGTGATGAAATCTTTAAATATGCATATTCCACAAAAGTAAATCTTTAGTTTTTGATTTGTCATGAGCTTTTTAACGGTAAAATTGTTTATA
Source organism: Sepioteuthis lessoniana (assembly GCA_963585895.1). Taxonomy (NCBI): domain Eukaryota; kingdom Metazoa; phylum Mollusca; class Cephalopoda; order Myopsida; family Loliginidae; genus Sepioteuthis; species Sepioteuthis lessoniana. The sequence continues at coordinate 21,019,622 of OY757925.1, read as the reverse complement.
CTTTTCATATCGACTTATTTTGAAAGGTAATACTGTAGTACTTCAGAGTTCACGACTGGCGATTGGGAAAAAGGGAATCCTTTTTGCATACCTAACACAAGAATTGTCATTTAACAAGCTTGCTTTAGTTTGGCACTTGATCAGAGATTATCGAGAAACCAATGAGAATCTAACTTATTTACAATGGTATGCTAGCCTTGCTTACTAACCTTACACAATGAAAAGCGTCCAGTGACTGACACAACAATTAACAGAGCGAGTAAAGCCATTTCTCTCCGGCGAAGTGTTTTCTTTCGACGTCGGTTGATTTGCTTTAACTTACAGTCAAGGTGATAGATTTTTTAATAATTAACTGACTTGTTAAAATGTAATAAGAATTGAAACAAAATGTTAAATTCTGTTTTACTTGTTTTAAATAAGTTTAACGTATATAAATGGTTGATTAAAATTCTTGCAAACATTAAAAAAATATTATCCTAATATTTATTCGTAAATTTTACTCTTCATCAAAGAGCAAAGTGCAGACAGAATGCATACATCATTTAGCAGGTTAGATCATTGCCAGGTACTCAAATTACCCCATGCAATCTTCATTTTATTTTATACATATTTCCTTTAGCGCACCAACTGACAAAAAAAAAAGAAACACCTAAAAAACGTGTGAGAAAGGCTTTAGAATTATGATTATTCTCTGCGAGTTTTTCTCATCTGTAGTTCGGTGTGTTGACACTCACTGTATCCCCAATAAACGGATAACGGTCTTCCCTAAAAAGGTTTCCTTAGAATGAAATTGCATCTGATAGTGAGGCTCTCGTTCTGGAGATCAGAAGAATTACCATTATTCCATTTAAGGATCAAACAGATATATTTGAAAATTATTAGTATTAGATAAGAATACTTGAAACCATTTAAATGTGTACAAGCAAATGATTATTACAATTAAACCATATAATAACCGTATAAGGTAGTATCAGACTTTACTTGATGAGATAATTGTTTACAAATGATTATAATCAGCAATTTATTGAAATCATAAAATAGCATGGAAAAAGATTGATGTTGGCATTAAATAGACTTTACATGCTATAGAAACAACCAATCAAGTAACTGGTGATGTTCACTGATGTTCCAGTCACAGCAAGTCTCCTCAGCTCTCCGTAACTCTTCTAACTATTCTAGCCAATCTCGGTAGTGCTGTAGTCTGGACAATCTCAATTCTAACTGTAATATCAATTTTCATGTGTCACAACGTTTTCAGCTCTCTCTTGCAAGGTGCAGGTTTTTATCTGGTTTTTAGGTTTCTTTTCAATAGGAATATGTGATACTGCTTTGAGATCGATTAACAGAAAGATTCCATAAATCACACGCAGTCTTCTCTGTATACGTTATGATTTCACCATTACTCTATCTTAAACTGTTAAATTCTAGCTTTGAATTTTTATTAATCTAACTGCGATGTTCTTTATCCTGAACATTACTTTTATTTTTCTTCAGCTTTCATGAAATGTCTTAGTATTTCACTCTTTCTTTTGGAAAGACAGTTCCATTGACTAGTTGACAAATTTTAATTTCTTTTTTTACAAAAACTAGGTCAGTACTCCTGACTTGAATAAAAATTCTAACGTTTCTTACAATTTTTAAGACACGGGCAGCTTTGTGTACTTCTTTTATAGTCAAACCCGTTTTCAGAATTCTCAGTAAAGTTGTTGTCAAAAAGTTAAGTTGTTTTCTTTAAGATAGTTGATTGCATTTACTTAGGTTTCACGATCTTGGGCCACATTTCTTAGTTGTTTGCCTTAGAACAATACTTATCAGGCATTTTTTTTTTTTTGCCTTATTGGGTGTATTTTATCTGGTGGCTTTTGTTAGAGATAAAGTAAAATCAAGTTTTTTTTTCAAAACACCAGCAACCTCGTCCATATTATTTTTCTACTTTTCGCTCTCAGAAAGTTCCCCGGTGTTTATTTCTTTATCATAAAGATAAGATATCAAACACTTAAAGCCTAGCTCACTTTGTATAAACTTTCCACTGCCTTGGCTCACGGGTGAAATACAGGACATATGTTTTATATATGCATACGTAAACATACAGTGTTTTTATTGGGTGCTGCAGTAATACTATGCTTAATAAAAATCATCTCATGAAACATTTATGATTTGTGACCTTCAGCCAAGCTAAACAAAGTTTACTAAGTAACAATAACTTCATCTGTTAACAGTTTAACTTTTTTGAATGTTATTTTACTTTAAGTGTTTTAGGAATAAATATGAAATAAATAGTGGGATATCTACATCCATCCACTTTTAATCAATTCCTGATTGTTAAGAACATAAGCATTTTAATTTTAATTTTACAATCATATAATCATTATCCTTGTGATAGACAGAAATAATTCATTTAAGGTAAATCTTAAGAGAAAATGCCAGTCTTCGATTTCTAATGGCGTTTTATAATATATATATATATATATATATATATATATATATCCCAAACTGAATGAATGTTTACTGACCTCTCTGAGGCAGTCTCATTACTGCTAGTTTTATGTGATTTATTTTTAAGAATACAGTAATCCGATGACTGTTTTTAAGTTCATAAAACTGGCAGTAATGAGTCTGCCTCAGAAGTTTATCGAAATGGCCATTGATTTTAGGTCTTATTCTACTATACTGGTCGGTTATGAGTACTTTTTTGATTCGTGAAAAGGCGTTTTAAAGAATTTGTTTATATATATATATTTTTTTCATCATACAACGTGTGAAAGCACGTGCGATACTATGTCCTCATCAGCCGCCAACCAGTTTCGGTAGCTCAAGGCGGTACTGGCGCTACCAAGCAGCTTTTGCCACCGGACAGGGTGTTAAGAGAATTGTATATATATATATATATATATATATATACACCTGATCAATTAAGAACTGAGACTACATTGGACGTTAATCTTTATTTTTAGTGTGCAGTTTGTGATTTAAAAAACAAAAAAATAAAAAAATGCGTTTATTTTCGGCGGTTGATGTTATTACGCGTTTACAGTAACTGTTTCTTAGGTAATCACACGGGAAAGGTCGGTGTAATATCTTGACCTTTATTGTTGTTAATTGAGATCAGAAATTGAGATCAGAATTAGGGTCCTCTTCCATTATTGTCTGAATCAAGATTTCTTAGCTTAGCCTCTTTTTCTTTATGTCGTTGTATTTATAACAGTTTTATGACGGCTACATTCTCTGCTCGTATGTTTCAGTAGATAATCTGGAATGAAACTTTTCTTCCAGAACGACGATTATTATAGCATAATTCAAATCAAATTAATTCAGTACAAAATAATTGATTAAAAAATGTCGATCCATTCTTAATAACGAATGATCTTATTTACTAGAACCTTTTAAAATATCAAGTTTGTAAAACATTAAGTCAAATAGGAATGAAAACAACTTTTTCCCCAAAACTTTCTTAACGAAAGTTAACAAGCAAAAATTTTCTTTTATTCTTTTGATTTTTATTTATTTATCTATTTATTTGTTCATTTATTTCTTAATTTCCTTTTTTTACATTTTCGATTGATTTTTTTCCTTTTTAACGACGTTCCATCATCAATTGAAAGAAAGTAAATCTTGTGACTAGACAAGTAATAAGGATTTTTAAGAAGAACAAAATGAGTTCATGTGAGCTTTGAGATCTTGCAGACATTTTCGTTGTTCAGAACCTTCTTCGTTCGGGATTTCGATGTTAAGATGACAGAAAGAAAAGAAAAAATGTAATGAGTAACAATTGGTTAGTGTCGGTAATGGAGACAAACAAACTACTCAATTCCAAATTGCCAACATGACAGAGTCATTTTTATTCAATGGGATCGCCAGCTTGTCAATTAACATTAGGTCTTTTGCAAAAAGGATTGGATAGCTGCAGATCAGAAAAAGACTCTTATAAGAAAATAGAGTCGCTAAGTAAAACTTACATTCTTTTTATGTTTATATTTGTTTTCTTTCTCCTTTGAAAATTTCAATTTCAAATATCTTATTTCGCGTCGGTGCAAAACTTAAAAAGCATATTCTCAAAATTCCAACCAAAACTTAAAAAGAATATTAAGAATGCAAGAAGCTTTTCATTCAGTTGAAAATTCGATTCCAACTTTAAAAATCTAATTGGAACATACATAAAACTGGGAACTGTTTATAATTATTTGTAATGGAACTGACTGTACCATTTGAAGATGTCTGCGAAGAGACTGCAGAAAGCAAATCCAGCAAATACCAACAGCTGGTTAATGATTGCAAAACAAAAGGATGGTATACTTGGTTTTTCCCAGTGGAAGTGGACTGCAGGGGATTCCTGGCACAGACAACATGAAAGATGCTAACCAGATTGGGAGTGAAAGTCCAAGAAGGAAGAAAGGTTGTTCAAAATTGGGAGAGGCAACCTATTGGCTGTGGGACAAAGGAAAGGGGATAAGCTAGAAAACGAGAGGAGAACTGCCAACCCGCCAACCAGGGAGTGTGGTGGTTTAGAGTCGAAACACTCGGTGAAGGTTGGACACCACTTGAAGACGTATTCACCGGAAGGGATATTCTGAAAAAAAGGTATAGTTATAACTAGTTTAGTTGAACCGGCATCCATAATATTAATGTACGTTAATTTACATGTCACACACACACATATGTATAAATATATATATATGTATTATTGGTTATTTTTATTCTCATCCACAGAAGCCACCCTTGTAGATGAGCAGCAGCAGTAGTTCCCCAATCGAACTAATCTATCCTGGCCTTTGAACCGTTGGATTCATACGCTCATACGTTGAGCCGTTAGAAGGTTTATCGGCTTGCCTTTACATCCACCATGCTGCTTCCCATGGCTTTCAAGAGAAAAAAATTTAATTCCTCCGTTTTTCATTAAGTTTTAACTTGGTTAAAGTCCAGCACTACTTTTTTTTTTAATTCATTAGACTACTTTTTTAATGCTTCTTAGCATCCTTATAGGCATTCTATTTTACATTTACTTTGGTTTTTTGGATTCTAATAAGTCTAATAGTGTTGGCTAGGTACAAATTTTAATTGTGGATTTACAGTTAAATTGTACTTCCATTTAAGACAGATAGTATACAGCACTGATTTTACAATGAAAAAATTAAATAAAATCATACATGCATTTTAAATGACAATTTAGTTAAAGGGCAATATATTACTAACCAGTTTTTGAACTTGTCTTGGAGTGGACGTGCTTATTCTTTCCTATCTTATTTTCAAATGGTCCCTCTAGTATAATTTTTCAACTTTTATGAGCATTTATATGGATTTGGTCGCTCTACTGTTTGACGGAGGAAAGAGGGAAGGGTCATTTGCTTATTCGTTACTTCCCTACCCTTTTTAATTCTTTCTTATGAAAATTTGATACTTGTGGTGGAGTCAAATAATTCTACCCATGTTCTAAAAATCGACTTTCACGTTCCAATAGTATTAGCTTTATGACCAGGTTCAAGTTTTGGTTTTGGATTAACAGTTAAATTGTACTTCCATTTAAGACACAGATACTATACAATACTGATTTTACAATGAAAAAACGCGCAAAAAAGCTAGAGGCAACAATATTATTTGTCAGCTTTACTAAGGCCTTTGACTCCATTCACTGAGAAAAGATGGAGCAAATTCTACTCGCATACGGCCTACCAAAAGAAACCGTCGCAGCCATAATGATGTTCTATAGAAATACCAAAATAAAAGTTCATTCTCCGGATGGAGACACAGACTTCTTTGACATTGTAGCAGGTCTACTGTAAGGAGAGACATTAGCCCAATACCTCTTTATCATCTGTCTAGACTACAGGATTAGAAAATCTATCGATAAAATCAAAGAAAACGGTTTCAACCTAACAAAAGAAAGAAGTAGAAGGTACCCCACAAAAACAATTACCGACGCCGACTACGCCGATGATATAGTGCTTCTGGCAAATGCACCCGCCCAAGCCGAAACCCTGCTACATACTCTGGAACGACCCACTGCAGGTATCGGCCTCCATATCAATGCACACAAGACGAAATATATGTGCTTTAATCACACTAAACGGCAGCTCTCTGAAACTAGTTGACAAGTTCACATACCTTGGGAGCAGTATCTCATCAACCGAGACAGACATCGACACGCGACTCTATCATATGGAAGTCAAACCAGACCGATAAAATGGAACGCAGTTTCTTCCAAGCAGCAATCGTGTCCCTACTGCTATATGAAAATACGACAAGGACGCTAACTAAACGTATGGAGAATAAGCTTGACGGAATTACAGAAGAATGTTGCGAGCAATATTGAACAAGTCCTGGAGACAGCACCCCACAAAGCAGCAACTGTACAACCACCTACCACCCATCACGAAAACTATCAAAATTTGACGAACCAGACACGCGGGACACTGCTGGAGAAGTATGGTCGCGCTCATAAGTAATGTACTCCTATGAACCCCTTCACATGGACGAGCAAAGGCAGAAAGACCAGCTCGAACCTACATACGGTAGCTCTGTGCCGATACGGGATGTAAACCTGAGGACCGGCCGGAAGCAATGGAAGATAGGGTGTGGTGGCGAGAGAGGTTCAGGGAGATCCGTGCTGATAGTGCGTCATGATGATAATGATGATGATATATATATATATATATATAATACTCGTACCCGTGGTAAAATTACTGAGTACATGTATACTAATTACGCAAAAATAGGTTAAATATAAACTTAGAACTGAAAATAAATAAATAACTTAAATTGAAAAATCAAAGAATCTGTTTTATGTAGCTTACTCTTGCAGATTTAATATATTCATCTTATCTTTGAGCAAAGTTGATTCAGTGTTTAGGTGCATAATTTCATTTGAAATATTTTGTTTTATTTACACCTGGATGCTTGGTTTTCTGCAAGTTTTTTTTATTTACTCATTATTGGAATTTGCTTTCTTTGCTTATTTACACCTGGATGCTATTTTCTTCATGCTTTTTTTTTATTTACTCATTATTGGAATTTGCTTTCTTTGCTTATTTACACCTGGATGCTATTTTCTTCATGCTTTTTTTTTATTTACTCATTATTGGAATTTGCTTTCTTTGCTTATTTACACCTGGATGCTATTTTCTTCATGCTTTTTTTTATTTACTCATTATTGGAATTTGCTTTCTTTGCTTATTTACACCTGGATGCTATTTTCTTCATGCTTTTTTTTTTATTTACTCATTATTGGAATTTGCTTTATTTGCTTATTTACACCTGGATGCTATTTTCTTCATGCTTTTTTTTATTTACTCATTATTGGAATTTGCTTTCTTTGCTTATTTACGCCTGGATGCTATTTTCTTCATGCTTTTTTTTTTATTTACTCATTATTGGAATTTGCTTTCTTTGCTTATTTACACCTGGATGCTATTTTCTTCATGCTTTTTTTTTATTTACTCATTATTGGAATTTGCTTTATTTGCTTATTTACACCTGGATGCTATTTTCTTCATGCTTTTTTTTTATTTACTCATTATTGGAATTTGCTTTCTTTGCTTATTTACACCTGGATGCTATTTTCTTCATGCTTTTTTTTAATTTACTCATTATTGGAATTTGCTTTCTTTATATATTTACATCAAGATGCTCAGTTTTCTTCAAGCATTTTGTTTACTTATTACCTCTCTCTCTCTCTCTCTCTCTCTCTCTCTCTCTCTCTCTCTCTCTCTCTCTCTCTCTCTCTCTGTATATATATATATATATATAGGATGGAACGATAAAATTGTCGTCCAAAAGAAAACAACACTACAGCTTTATTTTAAGACTTTTATTGAAAAAATCAATTCAGGTAACTTGATTATGTAGTAGAGCTGACATCTATTCAATGTAGCCGCCTTCAGCCTCAATCACCGCCTCGATACGGATCCGGAACTGGGAGCATGCCTTTTCCACAAGCACCGGTGGGAGCTCTGTGAATACTCGGCGGATGGCGGCGATCAGGCTGGCTTTAGTGTTGTGGGAGGTCATGTTGGTGATGTTCTCGACGTGTGACCAAACGAAGTAGTCCTGCGGGTTCAAGTCGGGGGAGGAAGGGAGCAGTGAGAGAAGGGTACAAAGTTGTAGCACTCCTTCTGAAGCCAAGCCTGGGTCTCTTTGGACTTGAGGGACGTCGCCGAGTCCTGCTGCCACACCCAGGGTCTGCCACCGGCCATCTAATTGCACGAGGGGATTACCAAACTCTTCAGCACATCCAGGTACACTTTGGTGTTGACTTTCAAGCCGACTTCAAAGATGTGAGGTGGCATGATGTGGCCCTCACTTGAAACCACACCAGAGACCATAACCGTAGCCGGAAACTTTGCTTTCTTCACCCTGGGCACGTCCCTGTTATTCGTGGCAATCCAGATTTGCATTTTGAGGGTGATGGCAATGGTCCTGTTGTCATAACTTAGATTGATAGAGCGCATGAGTTGTACAGCGACGCATCTCCGATCTCGCTCGTTGAATAGTGTGTCACTTTCAGACATGATAGAAGGTTCCTATCACTCTTGGGATTTGTACACAACTGGCCAACTAGTAGATGGTCTGCAACAAAAAAAGAAAACCGGTTCTCATTAGACGGAAATGGAATCATGCCGTCTTTTCTAGGGCGACAATTTTATCGTTCCACCCTGTAATACTCGTCAAAGGTATTTGGCAACCCTAAAAAAATTTTATTAATCACCCTAAAAGTGTTGTTTTTAATGAAACAAGTTAAGCACTACAATGTTTTTTATTATACAAAATGCAAGTCTTCTTGAGCTACATTGAATACAAATTAAACCAAAAAACACAAAAAAAATTCTTAAACTTTCGATTCATCAAAATGACCCCCTCGGGCCCCTATCACTGCTTTACAGATCCTTTGCTTTTTTCCACCAAAAACTGAAGGTAGACTGATGATAGTTCTGTCAAGCTTTCCTGCAAGAGTTGATAGAGGTGAATTGAACTTGTCGATTGTTAACTCGAGCTTTTCGGTCAAGTTCAAATCATACGAGTTCAATGGGAGTCTGCTGATTTCTCCAGCCAAGACATCAGTTGAAGGACGTGCTGTTCCTCTTTGCTTTTGATGTACATCTGGTAGAGTGTAATAGTAAGCTTTAGGTCATTATCTTGCACGAGTACAAATCCTTGAGCCACAAGTCGCGTTCCAGATGCGATCGTGTGATGCTGCAGTATACTGTGACAGCCGGTCTGATTCAATTTGTCCTTCACCTGGTGCAAATCCCCAACTTTCCAATTAGCAAAAGCCCCTCCATGCTTTACGGTTGGTGTAATACAAGGGGTTGCAACTCTTTCTTACGGGAACGACTGCTATAATCTTGTTCCCGGGTAACTGAACTTGCTGGAAAGATCTTAATATTCAACTTCTACTTGTTTTTATATTTTTCTCTAATAGTTAAAAGAAAAACGTGACACAGATGGTGTAATTGTCATCGATATACACTTGCAGACATTACTGGTGAGTCTGATTCTCGCTGGGAACCCCACACTTTTGACTTTAACTCACAGCTAAGATAAACTTAATAAATAACTATGTCAACAAAAAATGACTCCATCTTTTATTTTCAGAATTCCTTGGCGGGATAGATATTTATTTTCTGTCTTGTATTCATCCTACGAGGATCATTAAATAAGTTTCCGGACTTTTCTCGTATGGGCACTTTTATTGATAGTACACGCATGAAACTCTAGTCCACTTCGAAGTAATCTCCTCCGCCTTGTTGTACCCTTCCAACAACTTCTGGAAGGCCTCATGAAAGTCCTCTTGTGTGAGCGTGTCAATGACCTTCGTCACAGCCTCTTTCATCTCAATTATCTCATAACGACAGCCTCTAGTCTTAGCGAATAACCAAAAGTCACAGGGAGCAAGGTTTGACTATAGGGAGGCTGAGGAACTGTCACGATGCCCATCTTGGTCAAATAGTCTGTGACAAGGATGGAGTTGTGGACTGGTGCATCGTCCTGGTGGAAGTGCTACTGACCCAATTTGAAGAGTGCTGGCCTCTTCCGACGGAATCTGTTCCTGAACTCCCTTAAAACCTCAGCATAGTAACCCTAATCCTAACCCTTTGGCCAATCTTCTATGGTGTATTGACTTCCTTACTCCTCCCACGCCTCTCATCATCCCTCACAGACTCCCTGCCTACCTTGAATATCTTATGCCACTCAAAAACTGATGCTCGATTCATGCAAGATGGTCGAAAAGCAGTCTAAAGCATTCCAAACATTTCTATGGCCTTTTTTCCAAGTCTAAAACAGAATTTTATTGCATATCGTTCTTCTAAAGTGTCAGATTGCATTTTTGAAATTCCCCAGCTGTGACAATCTGGCTTTAGTAGGGTGTATTCCAATTCCTGTTGTAGCTGTTCATTCGAACCTGAAATCATAAAAATTGGTCAGTCATCTCATAAGATGTATAGCAATAACATACTGAATTTTCAAATGCCGATACAAAAAAAGTCTGGAAACTTATTGAAGGCACCACGTATCTTCAAATTCAAATGATTCACACAAATAGTGATAAATAAAAATCGCTATCCCATCAAGTTTATCGGAGTTTATATTTCTATCTTGATCCCATTTGATGGTGGCATTTCTTATGGGAACCATAAAAAGTAACTCAATCAAACAGGATCAATTATCAAGTTTCCTTAAACCTCTCAAATATTCTTTCCGATTTCAATGAACATGCAACTAGCAAAGGCATGGACAACTATCGATAGACTATCAGTCATATGGAAGTCAGACCTGACCGATAAAATAAAACGCAGTTTTTGCAAGCAGCGGTCGTGTCCATACTGCTCTATGGATGCACTACATGGACGCTAAAAAAAAGCTTGACGGCAATTACACAAGAATACTGCTGCAATATTGAACAATTCCTGGAGACAGCATCCGGCAAAGCAGCAGCTGTACGGCCACCTACCACCTATCACGAAAACTATTCAAGTTAGATGAACCTGACATGTGATACACTGCTGGAGAAGTAAGGACGAACTCATAAGTGAGATACTCCTGTGGATCCCATCAAATGGACGAGCAAAGGCAAGACGATCAGCTAGAACCTATATACAACACCTCTCTATGCCGATACAGGATGTCGCTTTCGACTACGGCCGCCTACTTTACTTTTTACTATGAAATACACTAACAGTTGAGCGATGCACAGCAGATTCGTCTTGTTGCTATTACAAACGGTTTCAGGTTTTACTGAATGGACAACTATCATGACCTTGTTCCAGACTAAACTGAACATAGTAAATAATTCAAATGATTACCAATTATTAGATTAATCTCGGAAACCGAACCATAAAAGTTCTCTGACCCTTTATCATACTTATCTAAGTTTTTTAAGCTAAGTGGTTAGCAATCTAATCTAACAGGATATAGCCAGGGTCGTGTGTTGTATTTCAATTGCTCTTCTTCCGAAGTCCGTTTATTTTTCCAATTTCTTTTTTTCTCTTTTTAGTCTTTATTCTCTTATGTTTTCTATGTCAATATACATTGCTTTTTTTAATGACTGACAACATACTCATTTGCACGGATATAGACAGATATATGCATGTATACACCAATTTCTATAAGTATATAAAATATAAAGGATTATTGTACTGATTATAAACAGTCTCCGGCTGTATGTATTTACTCAACCCCATTGTAACATACAGGATGTAACACAAGGCCAATATTAAGCGGAGTATAGCTGGTTTGAATTGAGAGTTTTTATTCTCTTAGTCTGGTTTTGTCACTATGAACTAATTACTGTAATGGTTGATTGTATTAATTATTTCATGATCTAGCTGTTAAGCTATCTAAAATCTTTGAGTGGAAATGTAAGTCAAATTGGAAAGTTCCAGCGAGTGCACCAGCGACCGGGATAGAAGACACCTGTCATCTTTACACAGGAAGACCAAATGTAAACAAAACAGATTCATGTCTTTTCATGAGTTTGATTCAGGAAATGATAAACACAGTGAAAAATGGGGGACACGTGTGAGATGAGACAATAATTTTGTGAGATGACATTACACTAAAGATATACCGAATTAAATATATAAAAATTAGTGAATTTGTAAAACGGCGTCAGTTGGAGTTGAGGAAGTAGTCGTTGGGGAGTCGGTTGTTAGTTGAGTGGAGATCCATAGAGCCCTTCGGTGCTGTGACGGCGGTGACTGTGTAGCGGCAAGCATGTCTCTGTTCATTGACCCTAACAAGATCTATCTATCTATCTATCTATCTATCTATCTTGCGCATAAATGATTGTTACGGTTGTAATTGTTGACTGAGAGTTGTTTTCTTTGAGTTGCAAATACCCTGGCAACTTGCTCCTATAAGCCACCCCAACTGTTAAAAGAAGTTTCGGATGAATTGTGTCATTCCCTATCTGTGGATCTTTCAAATAAAACGTGGGAACAAAGGGGATTGATAAACAAACGACCTGGAAACGCATGTGGTAATCATGGAACCAATACCATAAAGAAATGTTACCAGGTAAGTACCACATTCAGTAACGTGACAAGCATAGTACCACATTTGGCGCCGTTACCAGGATAAGACCAAAATAAATGTACTGTGACAACTACAGTGTTACATTTGGTAACAAAATGTTGCCATGCACTATAGTATTACATTTGGCGCTGGTATTGGTGTCGTGCCAAATATATCGTTACAGAGGTCTACATGTATTTATCCAACCCCTCCTCATGAACAGGATGTGACACAAGGCCAATTTTAAGAGGAGTTTGAATACAAAGTTATCCTTCTTCAAGACCTGATCCCTTACCAATGTTAAAGAACCCAGTCTGCCTGACTATCTACCCATAGCCAGAGGGAGAACATTTACATTCATACCTTTCTCCAGGTTATCAACGTAATGTGAAATACAATCAAACTCGTCCAAGATTTGAACTCAAGTCACCATGTCCATTTCCAACGACGATAAACATTACACCATGGGCACCTACGTCCAGATCCACGTGTAGACACATAGTTTTGTGTAAAATGATCAGGGTGGTTATTAATTACTTTATTTAGTTAAAAATTATTTTGCTTGTTAAAATTGTAAGTTAGCTGAAATCTTTGAATGTAAGTACACTTAGTCGCAAAAGGCTTGCACGTGTGCCGGATGAACCATGTCACAATAATTCTAGACAGAATAGTGAACATAAACAAATGTTTGTCATCTGGGTAAGAAATACAAGTTTATGGTCGAATGATGTAATAATCAGGAAGATGACTCCACTTCGAAACGTTTAAGACACGTGTCTGTAGAACAGTGGCTGAATAGATTTTATAAGAAAAGATAATTTTGAATTCAGGCAGACCATCGTTGAAAAGAGTAGAGTTTTGAAATCCAAAGAGTGAAGATGGGTCAGACGTTGGTTGGGGCGGGTGCCTCTTTGTAGCTGCAAGCGAGATACTTTCATATACCCATACCAGGTCTTCCTCTCACCCTCGTGTTTGCGTCAAGCAGCAGGAATTCGAAAGTCTGAATAAAGACTTTTTCGTATTCCGAATGACAGTGTCACATAATTAATTTCGAAATTTTTAGATTCAACAATGGTCTGTTGTGTTACATTTGTTGATTAAAAGAGTGCCATTATTTTTCGGTTATTGTTGGTGGGTTTTACCGCAAGTTAAACTTTTTTCGGGTTATTTGACGCTAAAGTTAGTCTTTTTATTTTGAAAGTAATTATACAGTTTTGAGTGACTAAAAATAATAGCCATTTGTATCAATCATAGCTTCAAGTGTAATGTGATATGGTAAGTTATAAAGAAAACAAAAGGCTGATTTCTAAGGAAGGAGATAGAAAAGAAAAAAAGAGGAGAAAAAGGTAGACATGGGGGCAAGTAGTTGACCTCTGAGTGATTTAGGCAAGGGCAGTTGTAGGTCAGCCTGTCACGTTTGCTGAGAATGACCAGAGAAACCAGATCTGGTACGCATATACGGAGCCACAGTGAAGCGGATGTTCCTCCCGCTGACACCAGGCTGAAGGGCGGAGGAGACAACGCGTTTTTTTGAGAGTTAGCGGCGAGAGGTTAGGAAGTAATGACACACAGTTGAACACACTGTGATGATGCGAATTTCTACGAGCCTCATTGGGGTGGGGGCTGCTCAAAAGGGAGCTTTACACTGGATGCAACCCAGTGGACAAGCATGTTAGAAATACAACACAAAACCAAGAAGAAAGTTTAAGGTTTTTGTCTGCTCTCTCTTTTTCGCCATAAGATGTTGCTTCTCTTTGCCTAATAAACATGATCAAGTCAGTTTCCATATTCTCTTTATTTCTCCCGGCGACTACCAACAAATTAGAGTAGTAGTATATAAACTTTTGGGTAGTTAAACAGAGTTTCGTGCATTCGTCAACTTTTACTACGGCAGGGTCACAACATGTTCCTGGATGTACGAATATCTAGACAGTTTTGTTATGGTACATACTGTTTCGTTGGTACCATTATGGCACATAAATTCTCTTTGGTACCGCAACGGTACGCAAGTAACTATTCTTAATATAAATGATTTGCATACAGTAATATAGTTTAAAGTATTCTTATCTAATACTAATCCTTTTACAGCAGATTTATTTTTCCTAAAAGATCGTACTGCTCCCGATCAGAGTGAATTTGGGAGTTACGACAACAAAGAGGTGACTCCACATTCCCCAGAGTTTCCGAACTGAAGCCTCACCACTGAATGAAGTTAGACTCAGGACACCATTTCTTCTTTAGAGGATAAAATCAGCGTATTTTACGCCCCACTGACTGAGTGTTATCCGTGTGTGCATGGTATCAAGCGTGTGTACAGGTGATCATACTAAAACTCACTAAACGCAAATATTATCAATCAGTTTGTATATCACTATGGCCGACGGTTATCTGTCTGTTAATCTATCCAATTATTGATGGATGTGTCTCGCGGTGGAGTGCGTGCAGCTATTACTATCATTTATAGATTTGTGTGTGTATGAATGTGCACATAGATATGTGTATATACATATACGAAAGTGTACCAACATATATATATAGAGACAGACAGACAGACAGAGATAGAGACAGACCAAAAGAGAGAGAGGGAGAGAAAGAAAGAGAAAGAAAGAGCTATAGAGGGAGAGTCTGCATGAATCTATATATCTCGAGACATACAATTGTATACAAACAGGAAGGAAATTCAAAGAAGTGTATGTGAAATGTCACTCAGCACAAAGATATGCCTCGACAATAGAATATATGTCTCTATATACATTTATATGTGCGTGTATGAGTGAGTGAATGTGTGTGCGTATGTATGGATGTGTGACTGTGTGTGATTGCGTAAATGCACATATATATATATATATATATGTATATATATATATATATATATATGTCGCTATAACTATAACTATATATATATATATATATATATATATACGTTAGTGTCCTTATTACGCAAGGGAGGTATTCATGAATGTGTATATAAATTATGAAAACATGCATAAATAGAAATAAGATGTTTTTAGCGTGTGTTTAAACACATTCACTGATGCACAAACATACCCACATATGCGTGCACACATACACCCTGACACGCACACCCATATATATATATATATATAAACATATTGAAATGTCACTCTCTCTCTCTCTCTAAATATATATATATATATATATATATATATATATATATATATATATATGAGGATTTTAGTATATTTCTGAGGTTTTTTATAGACATAAACTGATGTGGGCATGTACTTTTATGCATGTATTTATATGTGTGTTTTTGTCTGCTTGAGTTAATATACGTGTATGCGCGTATATGTATGTGAAGACCAACATTCGCAAATACTTCAATTCATCACTTATACACAGCTACAGAATGCATGTGCGTGTAGAGGGAAATGATCGGTGCTTAGATGCAACTAATACACGAATTTGATTATACCTACTTGTATACACAACTATAGATTCAGTCTTCTTCCTGGTTCTTCTCCGTTTATCTCCGAAGTAAAACAATCCAAAATTCCAAGCTATATTCTATAGAGATGCCACACTCTATTAACTGCTTCACTGGCGCCAAAAACAGTCTTCAGTTTTTAGCAGCAGTAAAAGACAGGACAAACATTTCCAAAGAAATAAAAAAAAAGGAAAAACCTGTTGACGAGCAACTTTCACAAAAATGGAGGAAATGAAAGTTGTTTAGTGAAAGGTGAGTTAAAGAGAAACTTCCGGCTTTTTCGAAAAAGCGACAAATTGTTTCCGATTATTTTGGCACATGTGCATTATTATTTCTCTCTTTATTTTCTCACATTTATTCTTTTATTTCTTTGCTTGCTCATAATTTTCTTCCAACAGACTTGTACTAAAAGTCTACGCGTACATAATGTAGCTGTGATAAAGAAATGGTTTTCTGGAAATTATGTTTTTTATCACAAAGGAACTTGGGCGAGTTGTTTTATTACTTTCTATATATTCTTTCTTAACTGTCTCTCCCCCCCACACTCTCTCTCTCTCTACATATATATATAAAGTTGGGCTGGCAAGTTCCTCTGAAAGCCCGCACCCCAGATGGAGATAGAGACACAGACTACTTCGACTTTGTAGCAGGTGTGCTGCAAGGAGATACATTAGCCCCATACCTGTTTATCTTTTGTCTAGACTACAGGATTTGAACGTCTATTCATATAATGAAAGATAACGGTTTCAAGATGGCAAAGGAAAGAAGCAGAAGATACCATACACAAACAATTACGGACGCGGACTACGTTAATGACATAGCGCTTCTGATAAATACATATGCCCAAGTCGTGTCGATACTGCTATATGGATGCACTACATGGACGCTAACTAAACGTATAGAGAAAAAGCTTGACGACAATTACACAATAATGCTGCGAGCAATATTGAACAAGTCCTGGAAGCTACACCCCAAGAGACAGCAGCTCTGCGGCCACCTACAACTCATCACGAAAACTATCTAAGTCAGCCAAACCAATCATGCAGGATACTACTGGAGAAGTAAGGACGAACTCATTTGCTACATACTCCTATGGGTCCCTTCACATGAAAGAGCAAAAGCTGGACGACCAGCTAGAAGCTATATACAACAACTCTGTGCCGATACAGGATATAGCCTTGAAGATCTTCCGGGAGTGATGGACGATAGAGATGGGTGGTGGGACAGGGTCAGGGAGATCCGTGCTGGCAGCGCGACACTATGATGATGATTTTGACCAATGGGATTTAAACTCTAGAACAACGGTAGAAGTGTGTTGACCACAAAGGGGACTATGTTGAAAAATAAGCCTCATTTGGTCATATTCCATTTGAATATTTTGGTCAGCCTATGAACTTTTCAGTTAACCCTCGTAATTATTCATCCAAGAAAAGCGAGCAAGACATGATTAAGTGACGTTCTCCGATGGACTCCAACATATTGACACTCTAGTATTGGCTGACCAGCCAACACGACAGAACTTACCAACTGAGATGGCCGATAGGGAGGGATGGCGTGGGAGAGAGAGAGAGAGAGAGAGAGAGAGAGAGAAGGTCAAAGGAGTCCATGATTTCGACATGCCTTCATGATATATATATATATATATATATATAAGGAGAAAAACATTATGTGGAGGTTTTGTTCCCCAAAACGTAAGTGCAAACAGTAGAAAATAACTTTCAAAAATGAATAAAAAAGCCACACCCAGATTTTTGTGCCTATCATATTTTAAGGTACAAAACTGAAAGTCAACCGACAATAGCATGTGAATTATCCTAAAAGCCTGAATTAGTAATAAGAATACTCCACTTACATAAAAAAACAAAACTTGACACCATGAATATGGCTGCACTTGTGTAAAATAAGTTTTACGATATATTAGTAAGTTGGCCGTCCGTAGTTTGGAGTGACTCCAAAGCTCCCTTTTCAATTGCTACAATACCGAAGTGTAGAAAAGGGCGTTACTCCATTCTCTGAATTGTTCCATTTACCCTTGATCTGAGCCTTATAATACTGAGTGTTAAGACAAGGAGGTATCAAGTACTATATTTTAAGTTTGTGGTATGATTCGACCTGAGATTGAACCCCGGTCTCCCGGACCAGTGGCAAACACTCTAACCATTATACCAATAGGACAGGTCTTCTTTATTTTATTTTATTTTCATTTGCTAATTGAATAGTATATTTTTGGTACGAATTGCCTAATTAGATCAAAAACAGCTAGAACATAAAAAATGTATAATTTTTAAATAAAAGTAATCTAAATATTTTACAAGTCTCTCTCTTTGACTGTGTATCCAAGTCATTGTGGAGATGTACTAAATTCCCATCATGATTCCATGGAGAACGCTCCATTTTGAAAGGAAAAAGTCGAAATTTGAAATTGTGTATAAGACACCAACTATTGAAAGAATGCGATCACTAAATTCTATCATTGCACACACACATACATACATACATACATACATACATGTCTCTGTCTCTGTCTATCTGTCTGTTGGTCTCTCTCTCTCTCTCTCTCTCTCTCTCTCTCTCTCTCTCTCTCACCTCTTTCTCTCTATAAATAGAGTGACAGAGACAGAAAGTCAGAAACAGAAACAGAAAGACAGAGAGACGAACTTAGATTAAGCAGTCTCTTTTGAACACCAATAATTTATGTAAATTACCGGATTTTTTACTGATGGAATTGTGTCAAAAGTGATACCGTTAAATGAGAATCTATCCCAAATTCAATTTTTTACTTTTTTATTTCAAGAGAGCAAACTGAAAAATGGATGGAATCATTTTTTTTTTTTTATTTTAGCTGCTGTGATCATTTTTACAGTGAAATAGAAAATTTTGATTAATTCCTCTTCTATGTGTTTGGAACTTCAATAATTTTTTTTCTATATGCACACAGTTATGTTATTCGAACAAAGATCTTTGTGTTTTGATCTTTGTGTTTTGATGTCAAATCGAATTATAATTGTAAAATTTGTCGGGAGAACATGTAAAACGTTTCATTCTTTACTTTCTCGAAAATCGTAGATCAATTGCTTTCTAGAAAATGTTTCTAGAAGATGGTACACTAGTTGCTTTCTGGAAGATGCTGAACCAGTTTCTTTCTAGAAGATGGTGAACCAGTTGCTTTCTAGAAGATGATTTATCGGTTGTTTTCTGGAAAAAGGTGAATCAGATTAATCCTGGGTTATAATTGAATTTGCTTTTGTCCAATATTTTTTTAATTCTTTAAAATTGAATAAGAATTGAACAATGACTTTATGAACACACACACACACACACACACACACACACACACACACACACACACACACACACAGATAACCCGTGACATTTGATCATACCTGCATGTGACATGAATTATTCTCTCCTAATTTCAGTTAACATAGGAAATGTTTCAAAGACTTTTGGTTTAATTTCGCTAATAATTTCAATTGCTCTGGATATTTTTCTGAACAGTCAGAAAAAATATTTTTAGATTTGCGTAGACTAAAGGCATGAACTGATTGAAACTTTTAAGTGTCACCTATAGGTCAATATAAACATCAAGGCTCTGTCTGTCTGTCGACTGTCTGTCTGTCTGTCTGTCTCTCTCTCTCTCTACATATATATTCCTATATATATATGTGTGTGTGTGTGTGTGTGTGTTTGTGTGCTTATGCATGTGTGTATATGCGTGTTTTTCTGGATACGAGTCCGTACTAATATGCTTGCATGTTTTTACTATAGTCTTATAATTTAAAAAAATCGAAACGAAAAACAACGTGTAAATATTTGGTGGATTTGAATCCAAAAGAAAACTTATTTTCACTAATCAGAAAATGTACAATTTTTTAAAATTCATTCTGTAGTCTTTACTATAATTTTACTCTTTACGACTTTTTAACATTATTAAAAGTTGGCAATTTTCATTTAAATTTAAATAACATCAAGTTTCATCAGCTCCTAAGGATACTTCAATGTATTCCAGTTGATCTCATTAGTGCAATGCTCTAGGCAGTCTCTATTCTACCTCTGATCCAGTCTCTTTACAAGGTTTTTTGTGACTGTTCAAATTACTCCAACTATTATTGGTATCACTGTCACCTCCATGTTCCATATTTTTCAGCACTCTAGCAAAGTACAGTTTTTCGCTTTCTTTTTCTTTGGAGCTTTGCTTCTTGTTAACAAAAAATTAAGCCTAGTGTCCTGGCCAAAATTGGGGGATCAGTTTTTATTTCGAAATCCGAATTAAAATTCGTATCGATTTTATTATTATGTCCTCTGATCCCTGAGATTATCTTTTTCAAAATGAGTATTTTCATCCTTTAATTCCGACTACGCTATTTGTTCCAAATTACCCTTTACGACGGACAGGATTCAACCCAAGGTCAATTTAAAAGTGAACTGCAGCTTGTTTGAATGAAAGGTTTTTATTCTCCTAGACTGGTGGCTATACCATGACTAAAGAGCCTGGTCTGTCCAACTATTTACCTATATCTGGGTGCAGTAGAGATAGAATCATACCTTTCCAAGGGGCATACGTGTGAAGAGAAGTATAAACAGCTTTCTCAACGATTTGAAATGTTTTGAGAATTTATTGAAAAAGTGGTCTACTCTGAAAGAGGTC
>OY757925.1:20966522-20984022 GCA_963585895.1 Sepioteuthis lessoniana | reverse complement strand
GAGGAAACTTAAGTACACCTTGCGGCTATTTAGGGAATCTGGAGAAACAGAGATTAATTTTTTTCCTGTGTCCCTCCTCTCCACAACTTTATGACCCATTTCCACATTTTTAAATAATTTTAGTGAGTACTACTGTTTTTTTCTATCCCCAACCAAACAAAAAAAAAAGACACAATTGGACCTTTTCGACCGGCGCTTTTTTATTAAAGTATGACTCCCTAACATAAAATAATCGCTGGCATGAAGGAGTAAAGTTGCAGACCGTAGCCTAGGGTGACCAGAAGGCTCCCTTTTCAATAGCTACTACATCGAGGTGTAGGGGAGGACGCTACTCATTTCCCTAGATTGCTCCACTTTACCCTTGATACGTACCTTATATTACTGAGTGTTAAGCAAGGAGGTATCAAGTACCATTTTTAAAGTCTTTGGTATGACGCAACCTGGGATTGAACCCCGGTCTCCCAGACCATTGGCGAACACTCTACCCCCTAGGCCAATGAGTCGGTTTATCACAGGCATACTGTGTACCAAAAATTCATATATATATATATATATATATATATATATATATATATATATATATATATATATATATATATATATATATATATATATATATATATATATATATATATATATATATATATATATATATATATATATCGAGTGCAATGGTAAAATCGTAGTCTGAATTATGCAAAAATAAAAATTACACTGACAATTTACTTTATCAAATATATTCAACAAAATTACATGAAAATATCTTGAAATACTACAGAGATTAAATTCAATCAAAGAAATCGTCATTGGCTTCAACCACGGCTTTCAAATGACTTCAGAATCTCTAGGAAAATGTTGCTGTTATCTTCGCCTTCAGTTTATCTTTAGTATTGCACGGAGTTTTATGGCTTCTCTTTAAACCGCGCCCAACGTGTAATAATCAAGAGGATTGAAATCGAAAGACTTAATCGGCCAGTTGTTAAGGGTTTTTTAAGAGCCAAGACTAGGTTTTCCTGTTTGTTTGACATGGGTCAGAGTCCTGTTGCCAAACGTAGGATCACTAAGCAGCCACCTTCCCGATCCAGGATAGCATTACCGTGTCAAAGCACTTGATGCAAGCCTCTGTGTTGAATCTGTGTTTCAAGATGAATGGAGGTATAGCCTCCCCATCGCTAGTGACCATCCCCAAAACCCAGATGTGAACTGGGTGTTTTGGTTTCATTAATATCTTGTGAGGGCAGAGCAACCCAACAGTTGTTCAGTGAGTTCACATCTAATCCTGTTCGGTTGGAGGGGATGCAACAGTTTGTTTAAAAGCCGCGCAGCGTGGTTTTTTCTCTTGACTTTCATGGCCTGTGATAAAACTTGTCCCTTTCTCATTCTGTATGAGAAATACCAAATGTTTTAAGCTCTACCCGTATGAAAAGATTCTCAGATTCTCTTTTGTCTCTGGCTAAGGACCTGATTGACTAGCTGAGATCGTTGTAAATCATGACCTGGATTACACCAAAAATTCGGAAGTTCTTTTCTTATTAGAAAAATCAAAATCAGACTTCCAAGCTGACGTACCTTCGTAAACACAATTGGACTCATCCAACTCTTTTCGATTCATTTACACTTTCTCTAGATTAACAGCTGAACACTCTGAAATCTTTGTATTGGATCTTCCTATGTTAATTCCAATCAGCTCATCGTGCCGTTTCGAATTTTCTGGAAAAATGAATTGTGTCATGGTAATGCTTTTCTCACAGACAATCCCCAACCAACTCTTGTTTGCTGCACCGTAAACAAAATGTGAAACAAATGAAGTGTGTGCGCAAAATTAATAAGTTAAGATTACAATATACCCACCCTGTATATATATATATATATATATAATGAACTCCCCCGTTGATCTGGACGTATGAGGGTCAACCAGTTCAGTGAAGGTGAAGAATGTGAAACTCTGTGAATAGTTCTGGATTGTTTTTGTTGTATGTTGAGACGTATGCTAAAGGTTCTTCGTTGTTATGTTTTTTGAAGGTTCATAGTTATTATTTTGATATTTTTTCAGCTAATTTGAATCCTTATTAAGAGTTGTCGGGTATCCCCTCTGGTTGAGGGTTACGAGTAATTCTTCAAGGCGAATTTGTCGAAGATTTTTATAAGGGACTATGGTGTGTAATCTACGTGTGAGGGTGAAACGATGAACTATTTACGAAAAAAAAATCTAGAACAACTAAAAAACAATTATAAAGTCAAAAAAATACTAGACACGACAAAAATCATTTAAAACAAAAGACAACTAAATTTTTTTAAATATTCTTACTTCCCTTACATTTGGGAAACTCACAAGGCATAGAATCTCAAAAGGCAAAAGTGAAAGAGGTGGACTATGAAATATAATCATAGAAGGAAAATCCTATGCCTCAAGAGCTTGGATTGATTCATCAACACAATCCTCTATACTGACAATTCTTTTTCCTTCTTTCTTTGAGACATATAGTCTATACCATCTTTCAGGTGTAGGGCTTTGTACATCGTCATCAATTTGCTTGTTTTTGGTCTATTTGTCTGAGTTTCGCCCGTGTTCATTTTAAGAATAGTCCTGATTATCTTACAAGGGGACTGCCTACGTGTTTATTATTATTATCATTGTTATTATTATTGTACTCTTTTGAGAATTTTTCACAGTAGCGTTAGCTGATGGTTTTTCACGAGAATTTTAGTGACAAGTCTCCTCAAGTCTCCAGGACTCTTCTCAGTATTATTATTATTATTATTATTATTATTATTATTATTATTATTATTATTATTATTATTATACTCTTTTATTGTGTCGAATATACAAATCTAAAATTATTATAAATGTGCAGTTATAGAGAAAAGATTGTATCCATAGTTTCAGTACAATCAACTATTTCAGGTACCGGCTAAGTGTCTAGGACTCTATTCCACTTGAATAAGGACTGACAGCTAGGATTGGAATGCAAGTCAATATCATTGCACAGAAATAGCATAATGCCGATATTTGTAAATCTATAATGATAATCGAAGTTTATTCCTAACTAATTTTTAGTTCTTGATAATGATTAACCGAATAGCTAAAAGCACTTAAATTATGTTGGTCTGTAATTGCATACATAAACTACATTCGCTCATATGAAAGTCAACTCTGCTGGTTATCTTTAGAATTCAACGACTGCATACCCTCCAAAAAGAGGCTTCTGAGGATGACACTTAACCACATCCACTGGTTAGGCTCCAGTCCTGGAGAATGTAGTGTCACCCCTTTGTTGCTGTTATTCCTATGTCTACTCTGACCCGGAGTGGTAGTACCTATTAGGATAACATCGATGGATTAAATAGATCTATTGAAAAAATCATCACTAATACATTGATATCCTTCAAAATTATTGGTATCAATAACAGTTATATGAAGCTATTATTGTTTATAAATCATAGTTACTTGATTGATCGATCAATTGCCTACTGTAGAACGAGAGTTAATATTATTTTCCAGACTGTTCGCTAATAGATAGATAGATAGATGTGTAATTAACCTATCCACTTGGTCAATTTAATGTATAAATATGTGGAGAGGTCGAGCATCTCGTTGGTAAAGTGTTGAGTTTCTTTAAGCCCCATTTTAGCAGGATTTTTAAATGAGCGATGAAAGCTATTTCCTCGGGTGCCATTTTCATTTATCTTCTTCACTCAACTCTCCAAACGCTAATTTCAAGAAAGAGACCTGATAATTTCATGAGATATTTGTAAAGAAAGAAAATCATTTAAGAATTTATCTTTCCCTATTCTTTTCCATTTTTTGTCTCAGTTTTATTTGTACCTTATTGTTCTTATTCACTAAGTTTAGCTGAGATGGATGCATATCCCAATTATGGGTCAGCGACTGAGAATGAAACTCACTAACAATGGTTTGCTTCTCTAGTTCACGAGCTATTACGACACACGAAGTAGCCACACTATGTACAAAGGTTTGATAGTTGCTTATTTCTTACTGGTATTTTTTAATCAGAATGATTTCAAATGCTGCTTTTTTTAAGCAAACACGTCTTCTATATTTGGAAAAATTGCATGAAATAATCTCTCTACCTCAACTTTCTACTATTGACCTTGTGCAAATCTTGTAATATTATGGACCATGTTGAATATCAACATTAAAGAAAAAATAAGTGATTCGTATTGCTAAGATACGGAACTATTTTATTCTGACCAAACATTTCATAGCAGTAAATGCAAACACGAAGGAGAGAGGAAGATGTCAAAGGGTCTTTGAACATATCTTGCTTGCAGCTACCCTACCCCATACTAATACTCGCTGTATCACGACTATGTCCAAAACTCAACTTCTCCCTTTGTGGTTCAAAACTCAACTCCTTAATTTTTAAATTATTTCATTTTTATATATTCTCTGATTTAATTATTGCATCATACTTTCTAGAATCATCATATACATCACAAACCCATATTTTCCCACGCCGATTGACAAGCCTTGATTTTTTATCATCTATATCATGTCTTCCCCAACGTTATTTTGACGTGAGGTATAAAACCTGGTCGCCACCTGTGCACGCGAATGTCCTTACATTCAAAATCCTAATCTAACCTATAATTTTACCAATTAAATAGAATAATCAATTAATCACCCTAATTATTTTGCATTCTCAACAATTATAGAGAAACTTATAAATATGTATCATGAGCTTCAAATATGTACCACCAAGTCAGGTGGTTATGGAACTGAAAATCGTTTGAGTGCCTACTAGAGATAAGTGATAACCAATTTATTTCTACACTGTTGTATATGTGTGGTGTAATCCTATTTACCAACCCCTCCGCTCCGGCAGGATATGACACAAGGTCAATTTTTAAGCGGAGTTTAACAGGTTTGAATTTAGAGTTTTCCTTCTCCTAGACTAGTTGCTTCACCAAGGCTGAAGAACCCAGTTTGTCCTACTATTTACCCATAGCTGGAGGGAGAATAATTGGATTCATACCTTTCCTAAGGGTATTAGTGCTATGTGAAATGCAATCATTCTCGTCCAGGATTTGAACTCGAGTCACCGTGTCCATTTCCTACGACGATAACCATTACACCACGGGCACCTCCTATACGCCACGGGCACCTCCTATATGTGTGATGTAATGGTTAGCAAGTTACACTAAAAGACCATTTTTTGTAAGTTCGATTAGCACTGAGTACTATATACATCTAGCATTTTGTCTTGGCTTAATGAATAACTATTATACTGAACATTGTGGGTCAGAGCAGTTTATCCTGATTAAACAACCTACACTAAAAATGAACTTTTAAAAAATTAACTTACTCAAAACGTTCATTCGGTTTATCGAGTGAAACAAATTTCAACATTTAACCTTATGCAACAACTTATTACCTCTTTGTTATTCTATTTTCTGCATCATTCAGCCAACCACATAATTCTAACTCACTTGATTTTTTATCTCTCTCTCTCTCTCTCTATCTCTCTCTCTCTCTCTCTCTCTCTGCAAAGAATTACTTGAGTTGCCTTGCGCAGGAAACTAATTTCATTAAGACAATTCTGTAAATACCAAACTGAATGTTTTGTATCTGCTGAATACGACAGACGAACGAAAACCTTCCAGACAAGCTGTAATTGCTGTTAACTGGTTATGATAGATTATCATGATTGCTAACGTTATCTTAATAACATATTACGTCCTTTCATATAACTGGGTGATTTTCATCCATTGCTGCTTTGCGTTGGTATAATTAGAAGCAGTACTTGTTTGAATCAATCGTTTTGTCTTCCATAATGAACTCATTGATTAGTACTCTCTCTCTCTCTCTCTCTCTCTCTCTCTCTCTCTCTCTCTCTCTTCTCTCTCTCTCACACACACCCACACACACCCTATAAAGACAGCATTACTTTCTCTGGATGATCAGCAGTTTCTGATACGGTTTGTAGTGGTTCATTTAGAACATTATTCAGGGAGAAATATTCAGCACAAAATATTCAGTCACTCACAAAAAAAATTTCTTTTACGTTTGTTTGATACTTTATCCTTTCTTATAATAAAAGTCATAAAACCCTTTCATGTGGTGTTCTTTACAAAGTTCGAACATGGACATTCACTTCCTATTTTTTGCTGTCATTGTTTCTTTTGTTATTAAAAGCCTCATAACTCTCTTATTTTTTCTTATAACACTTCTCTTCTTTTTTTTCCCTCTTCTCAACCCATCTTCTTCTTCTTCTTCTTCTTCGTCTTCTTCTTCGTCTTCTTCTTCTTCTTCGTCTTCTTCGTCTTCTTCTTCTTCTTCTTCTTCTTCTTCTTCTTCTTCGTCTTCTTCTTCTTCTTCTTCTTCGTCTTCTTCTTCGTCTTCTTCTTCGTCTTCTTCGTCTTCTTCTTCTTCTTCTTCTTCTTCTTCGTCTTCTTCTTCTTCTTCTTCTTCTTCGTCTTCTTCTTCTTCGTCTTCTTCTTCTTCTTCTTCTTCTTCTTCTTCTTCTTCTTCGTCTTCGTCTTCTTCTTCTTCGTCTTCTTCTTCTTCTTCTTCTTCTTCTTCGTCTTCTTCGTCTTCTTCTTCTTCTTCTTCTTCTTCTTCTTCTTCTTCTTCTTCGTCTTCTTCGTCGTCTTCTTCTTCTTCTTCTTCTTCTTCTTCTTCTTCTTCTTCTTCTTCGTCTTCTTCTTCTTCTTCTTCGTCTTCTTCTTCTTCGTCTTCTTCTTGTATTCCATCGTTGAATTTAATAACTTCATATCTACGGTGATCTTAGTATGCTAAAGCTATTATCTCGATTCAAAAGCAGAACATTTGCTGTAGTGATTCTAAAAGCAAAATCTTTTTTAATTCTTGAAATTTTTTTATGTCCGAAAAATAGTGTCGCATATGTTTTGTCAAAAATAACCAAAATCTAAAACAAAATCGAGAAAAACAAAGACTTGTTCAGTACATTAACGAATAACCATTCCGGAACATTCTATTTATCACCATAAAACTCTTGGTATCACTCCTCAATATGGGAGCAGTGGCGATGAAGACGATTTTTTAGAATTCTTGTCACCTGATGTTGCCAAGGATTTTTTTTTTTCAATTCTTTTCTAAACCGGACAGAGAGCACTTATTACCAATGTTGTAGACTTCATGATACGTATTCTCTCAATTTATATTTCTTGGTCTTTATATTTGGAGAGTTTTTTTTAACTGTTTTCAAAGATGGAGAATTTCTTCTGATGGGGACTGATAGAGTGATGAGTACAAAAGTTCTTTCCTTCTTGTCATTCACTACTATGTCAGATCTGTTAGTTATAATTTCTTTATCAGTTTGGATTGGTATATACCAAAATATAGTGGCTTCATCGTTTTCAATCACAGTTGATGGCTTTTCGTCGCAATTTTAGTCTTTGAATTTGATGTCAAAGTACTTATAGATTTCCCAGTGAAGATATACACTTGATTTATTGTGCCTTTGTTTGGTTATGTTTGGTTTGGTTTGATGCCATATTAACCATAGTTGGTTTAGGCCGAATTCTGTTTGTACATATATATCAAATATATGATTTGTAAATTTATTTTGGAGATATACACAACTAAATGATCAAACAGTTCTATTTCTAACAATTCAATTTAGCTTGTCAGCGAAGCTAAATTGTTCTAAGTATTACTATCTATTACTAACAATTCAATTAAACATCTGTTAAATGGTCAAACAGTTCTATTTCAGACAATTTCATTTGGTAAGTCATTTGTTTGCATCCACTTTTAATATCAAACAGTTTTATTTGACTCATAGATAGAACCCTATCAGGTTTTACCACGCCGGGCCAGAGTGTACCTGGGATCAATATCAATGAAGGGGTACACTACATTTCCCAAAGCTCGAGCATTACTGGAGCCTCGCCATCAGATTGTTTAGTGTCATATCGGGGACACTCGTTAGGGGGGTTTACCCCTCTGTAGAGATGCAGTCTGTGTATTCTACAGCCCTAGCCGACTGGGCTACAGGATACTCGTTGTGGGGAGGTCTTACCCCTCTGCAGAGATACAATCGGTCAATTCTACAGCCCAAGCTGACTGGACTTGAGCTTTTGTATGTATTCTGTTTTTACCAGTTCTTGTCTTCAGCACATTGGATTGATGCCGTCTTTCAAGATCTTTTTCTGGACATAATTGGTCTTAATGCACTGGTCCTGAGCATTAATAATAAACCCCTCAGTTTCTTTTTTTTTTAGGTCAGCTGTTTTTAACGATCGCTTTGTTTAGTTGTGGTTGTTTGTACGTCATCTCGATTTGGATAAGACCTCATCCACGCGAGGTTCTTGTGAGATAAAGTCTATCTACGTCTACTTTAGGGTGGTGTATTCTTTCAGCTGTCAGCAGTTTTCTTGTTTTACCGTCCAATCTCTTTAGTTCTTTTTTTCCAGTTGACGATATTGAAGCTGTAAATAATGACTGGGACTGCCAGGAAGTTGATTGAAACTATTCTAAAGGAGGCATTCTGTCCTGATTTGAGCATCAGTCTTATTGCTGTTTTAATCTGCTAATTTTCACCTTCTTTTTTTTTCTTTGCATATGGTATCGCTACTTCATGGTAATTATTCGTACCTTCTTGTTTCAGATTTCATTGTTTTTAACTTTCGTTATTTCGTTACTTTTGAATGTGGTTTGAATGTCAAGATCGAACTCTATTCTGTTATCACCTTTAACAGTGGTAAATGTGTCTTTCCGCTCGTCTCGTTTGAGTGTAAGTTTTCAAATCATCCATGATGGCTTATCGCTGTGTCGACTGTCTTCTAACCATTGCTACTGCTGGTGAGAAGAAGAGAGAAATGTGGTAAGAATTGAAGGTGTATGCGTGTGTGGTACAGAGAGAGAGAGAGAGAGAGAGAGAGAGAGAGAGAGAGAGAGAGAGAGAGAGAGAGAGAGAGAGATACAGGTGTCCCCTTTGAAAATTCCGCTTCTGATATTGATTTGTCTGGATGTTATAGTTCTCTCATTATGACTCTTTTTTAGTCAAACGAAGAGATTATATATATATATATATATATATATATATATATATATATATATATATATATATATATATATATATATAAGTGATGCGTTCTATGCTTGTGTGTATCTTCTTGTTAGGGTGTTAACTAAAACTATTTTTCCTCTCCCCACTCACATGTCGAATACGTTTGCGCTCTTAGAAATGACTGATAGAAAATCTAAACCACAAAAAGTTGATTAACACTTGTATGATAATTCATCGCTACCCTCACGCTTCTGTCATCCTCGAAACACAAAGCGACAAATTAAAAACGTTTTCATTTTCAGTTTTTATTAATCACTTCGTATGAAAAATTTTATTTCAATATCTGAAATTTCATTAAAGCTAATTAGTCATTAACCATCAACTTTTATAACTTTCAGTTTCCCGGTCAATTTGAATTTAACATCTGTGAACGTTTTCTTGCAATCCAGTTATTATTTTTGTTGTAATGTTAAAACTTTCTGCTGTGATAATTACTGGTGAGCATGTGCAAAAATAAACTGCCTATGACAGTGTATGAATCAAAATAATAGCCACAGTCTTTATTTTCTAATCCTTCATAGTCGAGTATTATCATAGAAAATATCTTTAAAGTTGTGAACCGATTCGTATAGGAGTTTTCTTCAATTTAAACCTTGCTTGATGGGAAGGGATTGGAGTAACTTTTAATTTCAGATCCCAAAATTATTCAACATTTACTTAGGTTCTTGGATAACAATAATATTCTGTTATAGAATGTTTCAATGAAAAAAATTAAAAATATTGACTATTTATATCTTTTTATGTATCCTATTCTTTCCGAAAATGACAGTTTGTTCCAGCAAGACCACATAAACCCCCCATCGTGCACGAACGATGTGGAACTGGACCCAAGAATTCCTGGATGATTTCCAAGTATTCTGCTGGCACTCACAGAATTCAACTTTAAATCACAATAGGCATAAACCAGATCTCTGCAGTCACATATAACTAGAAGCGTGCTTAGCGTAAGGGTTATCGTCGTATGAAATGGACTCGGTGACGCGAGTTCGAATCCTAGATGAGGCTGTTTGCTTTTAACTTGGGAAATCTGTTTTTCCTTCCAACTATGGGTAAACAGTAGTGCAGGCTGAGTTCTTTAGCCTTGGTTTGGTAACCAGTCTAGAAGAAGGAGAACTTACAATTTAAACCAGTTTTACTCGGCTTAAGAATTGACCGTTGGTCACATCTGCTTATGGCGGAGGGTTGTATAGATAGATACAGCCACACTAAACCGATACAACTTAATTATGGATAGCACTGAAATGTTCCTAGATAAATACACCCACACAACCATTCAGTGTCTCTTAGACTCCATACCACGCTGCGGACCGACTGTAAAGAGAGGAGTTACACGTTGTTTGGTAACTACATCTCTATTTTTTGCATATCAGTTTATTTACAAGTATATGCGGTAGGCCTTTTTTTTATCGAGAAAATACATTGTTATACTTTAGTTGGATATCGAATCGATCTTTATTGTGTTTCAAAATGTATCACTGAAAGTGCCTGACAGTTAAAATTTTCTTTTTATCACAAAGGCAAAAAAAGAGAGATTTTCCAGTGTATTACATCTGTTGGTAAAGCTAGAATTACTTTCTGATGTCTGGTTGTCCCTTTTATCATGAGTTACAATGAATATCTACAGATTGAGAGCAGAAACTAAATAAAACATTATATGTATAATATTTTATGCACATACTGCTGAAAAAAAAGGTGTACCACCAACAAGACCTTAGCAGATAATGACTGAAATCTAGTATGATTTCGAGGTTAAAGCATTCTCAAAGCGTCCGAGCAATATCTTTTAATACTACACGACATTGTTAGTTTGCCATTACTTTAGAGGGATGCCAGACCAAGATGAAGCCTCTTCATATAATCCTTTGTTGTATTCTTAATTTTTCAGTCAATTTAAATGATTCTAGCAAGGAATGATTGATGCAAGATGTAATTTTTGTGAAAAGACATTGTACGAAAGTTGTTAATTTGAATTATGTGAGGTTTATGTGTACACATTATATATATATATATATATATATATATATATATATATATATATATATATATAACCAGCCAAAAGTACTTAGCCACTCTCAAAAATGCTTATTTCTCACCCTAAAAGTGTTATTTTGAAATAAACAAGTACCTCAATAGTTTTATTTATTATACTAAATACAACTCGTCCTAAGCTACGTTAAATGCATATTTTAAAAAATTGCTAAGTCGGCTCGGGCTGCACCCATGTATAGGGGTAAGATCCCCCACAACGAGTGTCCTTGATATGATACTAAACAATCTGATGGTGAAGTTCAAGTAATGCTGGAGCTTTGGGGAATGTGGAGTACCCCGTCATTGCCATCGCTCTGGCCCCGAGTGGTAGCACCTGACAGGGTCCTATCTATGGGTCAAATAGAACTAAACTGCGTACTTATGCGAAACTGAATTACTTGAAATAGAACTGTTTTGACATTTAACTGTGTGTAGACAAAAACTATTCTGATACTAAACTGAATTGTTTTAATTAGAACTGTTTGATAAAAGTAAATATCTTGATATAGAAATGATTTTCACAATTAAAGTTTATACTTATGCTAAACTGAATTGTTTGAAACAGAACTGAGTATTTGTACTAAAATGGATTGGGCATTAAATAACCTACAAAGGTTCAATTCCATAAAACCCAAACAGCCAAAAAAAAAAAAAAAAAAAAAAACGAAAATCAAAACTTCTTACTTTTGATTCATCAAAATGAACCTCTTTAGCCGTTATTACTGCTGCACAAGTTCTCGGCATTCTTTCCACCAAAGAGCCGCACTTGCGGGTTGTTTAGCTCAGACTTTTCAGTCAAGTTCGTCCTGCACCAGTTCAATGGGATTTAAGTCTGCTGATTACGCCGGCCAAGACATCATTTGGAGGACGTGCTGCTCCTCTTTGCTTTTAATGTACCTCTGGTAGAGTGTACAAGTATGCTTTGGGTCATTATCTTGCATGAGAACAAATCCTTGAGCCACAAGTCGCGTTCCAGATGCGATCGTGTGATGCTGCAGTATACTGTTATAGCCGGTCTGATTCAATTTGCCCTTCACCTGGAGCAAATTCCGGACTTTGCAATTAGCAAAAAACCCCACACCACAACAAATCCCCCTCCATGCTTTACGGCTTTTGTGATATAGGAGGTTGAAGCTCTTTTACCAATTATTCACTGCACATAGAATCTCCTATTTGATCAAAAGATTTCGAACTTTCA
The DNA here is from genome assembly GCA_963585895.1 of Sepioteuthis lessoniana. Taxonomy (NCBI): domain Eukaryota; kingdom Metazoa; phylum Mollusca; class Cephalopoda; order Myopsida; family Loliginidae; genus Sepioteuthis; species Sepioteuthis lessoniana. The sequence continues at coordinate 20,971,740 of OY757925.1, read as the reverse complement.
TTCGTCAGTCCAAAGGACTTTATTCCACTTCCCTATTGTCTAGTCTTTGTGTGCATTGGTCCATTGGAGCCTTTTGACATTGTTTTGCTTCCTCAGCAGTTGTTTCTTGACAAGCAATTCTGCCATATAGGCCAGCTTCATAGGGTATTCTCCTCACAGTGGATGTTGACACATTTTTCACGACATTGGTTCAGTTGTGCTGTTATATTTGGAGCAGTCAGCCTTCTTTCACGCCAGCTATTGACTCTGATGAAATTGTCCTCTGTATAGGTAAAACATATAGTATCTAGCGTGCCGTAATTCAACACAATATAGTCTAATGTAAGTTCAAGTGGTGGTATTATGTAACTTTTGGAAAACGTTTTATTCCTGTTCAGTGCTAAAGAAGAAAAACGTCTCCAAATCAATTTTTCAAAATATATTTGGTTATACTGAGGTCAAACTTACCGAGGAAGACTTGTATTTAGCATAATAAATAAATTAAAAAAGCATAGTGGTACTGAACATATTTCATTAAAAATAACTTTTTTAGGATGAGAAATAAACATTTTTGAGGGCAGCCAAATACTTTTGACTGAGAGTGTATGTAGTCTGAAGAATGTAATCTAACTATATATATATATATATATATATATATATATATATATATATATATATATATATATATCGTAAGAGCATTTACTTAAAAGTGCTATGATTAGTTTTGGAAGGAGTGTGTTCGAAATTGGTCGGAAATTGACTGGCTTTTTTGTTTATACAGATTTTTTCACTGTTTTATTTTCAAGGAGCAGCGTTTCAAGTCAGCAACAACTTATTGCAGGTTCTCTCGTTGATAGATATATAAGACCAACCAAAGACACTTTGATCAGACAGCATTCTTCACACTTGTAGATATGCAACGCCAATTATATATTTTACATCGCTTTAGTATTTCAACTCCATCAAAAATTCTTTTAAGAGATATTCTAATTAAAAAAAACTTTCAAACTTTCTTAAAAAACATCTTTTTTTCTACAAATCTTTTATCTGGTGACGATGACTCAAGGTCAGTTTCGGATTCTTTGTTTAATGGCATATCAACCATCGTGGATTATTTAATGCCAAAGCTTCAACTTATAGAACAGCATTGGTACTATTTAACCCATAGCTGTGAGAATAAGGGGGTTTATGTCTTTCCCAAAGATATTTGTCCGAAAGTGAACGCAATCGCTCGATTGGAGCTTGAACTCACTTATTTCGAGGCAGCAATCCAGCTCTTTAGTGATTAAGCCACGGAGACTCCCCGGTCAGGTCTAACCTAGTTGAGAACCATCAGAAAGTAATATTCCTATTTGTCTTATTACTTTTGTTCACACACACACACACACACACACACACACACACACACACACACACACACACACACACACACACACACACACACACACACACACACACACACATATGTATATATATATATATATATATATATATATAGTGTGTGTGTGTGTGTGTGTGTGTGTGTGTGTGTGTGTGTGTGTGTGTGTGTGTGTGTGTGTGTGTGCATATAAGTAAAAACCATCTTTAAATTATTGAAATAAGTCTGAATGTATTTTAGAAAATTCTGTGACACCTACTTACACCTTCACATCAAGTTATTTCAGTAATTCGATTTTGAAAATACTTCAACGTTTGACGCTATTTTCTCCAATCTCTCATGGTTGATAATTTCCTATCAGGATGAGACGAACTCAACATTATGAATTGATGAACGAGGAAACCAACGACCGACGTTATATTGATTCAAAATCCATCGTGTCGCAAAGTTATTTCTATTTGAACAATTGAAAATTAACTTCTTTTCTTAACCAAAAAGTAAACCAACACATATTCACAAAAATTAATTATATACATAATATATATTATCATTGTTATTTTTATTATTATTTAGTGGCGGACATTGACCAAGATGCACAGGAAATAATCACCTGTCTCTCGAAATTAGCTGAGACATTTTGGCTGAAAATTGAACACAAGAAAACTGAAGCTATGTATCAGCCTTTTCCAGGATCTCATAACATTGGTCAAAACATACAGATAGAGAGCCAGGTATTAACCCAAGTAAACAAATTCAAATATCTAGACTCCACATTCACCAACAACAACAGACTAGAAGCGGAACTAAAAACTTTACGTCAAATGCTTCCAAGGCTTTTGACAGGCTGAGGAAGCAAGCCTGGCTCAATAAAGACCTCTCCATAAAAACTGAATGTGCTGTGGATAACTATGGTGCTGTACCACCATAGTTATCCCTCCTGTACGCCGCAAAAACTTTGACGATATTCAAAACTGATGCTCAAATACTTCACACCTATACGATGTCTCACTTATACAAAATACTGAAGAAATCTTAAATCCATGACATGTACGATTTACTTACCTATTGCTACCAAATATGAGCTGGCCACTTAAACAGACTTGAAAACAGCAGAATGCCACAACAGATCTTGAAGTCTCAACTTAGGGAAGGGTCACGTAAAACAGGTCAACCAAAACTCTGACAGGACATCATCAAAAAAATCTGGGGGTCATGAACATTCCTTTAAATCCAAAAACCCGAAGAAGAAAATCAGCCGGACGTCATCATCGGATACGATGGACAGCTAGTATCAAGTATTATTTAGTATACCCACCATTCGTTAAGAAATAAGACTACGGTAAATGATTACAAATAAAATGTGCTTAATAGTTTATAGCAAACATATTTAGAAAGTTTATCCCACAACTCCAAGTTCTCCGACACCACTTAATACACCCATTCAATATAGCAAGAAAAACCAAAATGAAGAAAATAGATTTTAAACTAAATTCATGAAGATTTTCCCGAAGCAAAAAACACTTAACAAAAATACTATTGAAAATAGCAAAGGCAAATTTCTATAGTGCGTCTCCAATATTCCATTACATTTTCACAATGTTCAATTAAATTCTATTGATTTATATAATATTATAAATCATAATTCTTGTTTAATAGTTTTATGGAAATGATGTGGAAATTAACACAAAAACATCATTCAAAATTAAATATGAAAATGAAAAAAACCTTCCAGATCTTATGAAAGGAATAAGTTTCCTTTAAAAGCAAGGTTTTCCCTAATCTAAACACACATTCAAAAAAATGCAGAATACGTATTTACGTGCAACCATGATATTAAACACATATTTTACTTTCTGATACCAGATTACATTAAAATCACGTGACTTGGATTTGTAAATTCTAAGAAAGATATAAACAGGAAGACATGAGTAGATAAAATAAAGTCGTCTTGAGATAAATATTTTTCTAGTTTTCCCTGCTAAGTGTTGTCCTATTTTCTTGTTGACCTTCTTTCTTTATTTTTCATCAATTAAGTCTTAGCCTTTTTTTTCTTGTTGATATTCTTTCTTATTTTCTCATCAATTAAGTCTTGTCCTTTGTCTTTTTCATTTTCTTTCTTCATTTTTCACCCATTAAGTTTTGCCCTATTTTCTTTTTGAACTTTTTCCTTCATTTTGTCGACTTTCTTCATTTTTCACGCATTAAGTTTAGCTTTTCAATCTCCATTTTTCATCCATTAGATCGTCCCCTTTTTTTATTGACCTTCTTTCTTCATTTTTCACCAATTAAGTCTTGTCCTATTTTCTTGTTCACTTTCTTTCTTCGTTTTTTCTCGTATTAAGCCTTGCTTTTTTCCTTATTGACCTTCTTTTTTCATTTTTCACCAATCAAGTTTTTCCCAATTTTCATGTTGACCTTCTTTCACCCGTTATGTCTTACTCTCTTTTGTTATTGAAATTCTTTCTTCATTTTTCACCTATTAAGTCTTGCTTTATTTTCTTATTGACCTTTTTTATTCATTTTTCACCTATGAAGTCTTGCCTTATATTTCTGTTGACTTTCTTTATTGACTTTTCACCCATTAAGTCTTGCCCCTTTTTCTTGTTGGCTGTCTTTCATCATTGCTGTTCCTGTCCTATTTTCTGTTTTATTTTCCTCTGAATTTTGAGACCAAATTTTTTTAGCGTCTGAATTTCAATTTATTTTTCAGAATTTTTAAACTCACCGTTACTTACTCTGGTGGTTCTCGTAATGCTTTTATATTTCACCAAAATGCATATATATATATATATGTATGCTTGTGTGTGTGAGTGAACTTTAATATTGTGGTACCAGGATTGTTTTTATTGGGCTAAAATAGGATATATTCCTTGGTTATATGCTTTTAACTCACTGTGTATAATTTTTGTGCGCCTTGAATAATCGGACTTTGAAAATATCTTCTCCTTGACCACTTTCTCTGCCCCCCTGTCTTTCTGTCTGTCTTATGATGTTCGTGTAGTATATCTTTATCACAGTTATTCTTAATACATCTTTCCAACAGTGGGTGTCAAGACCGGCAGCTAATTAGAGTCGGGTTAGGTTTTTTTCCGAACGTCTTGGTAGAGATTAATAATTTCAATAATCATACTAATATTAATAATTACCATTTAACTAAGAAGTAAGAAATGATCTCATTATGCCCTTTCCACTTGCGTCACAAGTCAATGAATTAGTACAATTAAAAGTTTGATTTCGGATGCTGATTTTTGAGGCAGAATTGCTGTCTTTCCGCACGAAAAATTAACACAACACGACTTTTCCACCCCATTCCTTTATTTCGCTTTTTGCCTGACTACGCTAATCTAAATAATTATCTATGATTATGAAGCCTGCTCAATGACTGATGTAATTACCTCATTCCTAGAGGCACCAATGACCAGCGTTCAGACAGATTAATTTGAAAAGTAAAGCAAATAAACGCCACATTAGCCGTCTACAGTTTCTGGCAACAAGTTCTTTTTACGTTTATTTGCCTTAACCAAAAAGAAAGAAACGATAACAAAATGGAGGCGGCGAATATTAATTCAAACAACTTAGTGGAATAAATGCTAGTTGGGTCATATCTTACGACGATTACAATGTACAAATAAAAAAAATGAAACTTCGATAAGATAAGCGAATTTAAGTCTCACTTTCATGATTAACAGAGACGCCTTCAGACATGAATATTTCATTTCAATGTAAAAGAGATAAGACAAACAACATCAACATTAATAAATAAATAAATAAATAAATAAATAATAGGAAGATGTTTAAGAAATTTAAATTTGACCATACGAACAAATGGTATCTGTGCAACCCAGCATATGTCCTGGAGAA